>JAUKPP010149069.1:0-14870 GCA_032273245.1 Phyllaplysia taylori
CTATGGTTGCTGATGATGTATCATGTCATGGTTGCCTTTCCTGTTTGCCTAACCCTGTGCTTCGTCTATTTTTATTAGGTATCTTTATCTGTATTTGAACATCGAATTTAACTTTACATAGCTTTTGCTCCATTTTAGAATCTGCGACTTATGACTTATTTGGACAGATTGTAGCGTATTTTCTAAGGACACCCTTTTCCACGAGCCCAATAGTTAAGAGATGAGTTGTCATACGAAACGACATCATGCTTGTGCAAAGGAGAGCAGGGCAGTAATTATTGAGTACTACTCGAATACCCCACTACCGAGTCACTCTCCCGTATTCGATCACAATTGTAGGCGAATTCGGGATGACCGTCTCCATAGGTAAATTTTTTGCGTCATTGTAGTTGTAGGCGATTTCGGGAGCTCCCGTAGTTTCTTGGTGTGAACGAATACAAGTAAAAGTTACTTAACATTAACCAAAAATGCAGAGGGTAAACATCACTTATAACACGTGATTTAATGAGTGATGGTAGACATAGACATACTATTGTGAATGTCGTGACTGAGGCGGACGAATTTTTTGCAGGTGTCTGCCCTCAGCAGGTCCGCGGAGATACTTTTTTTTTAAAATGGCCAAAACAAAACAAACTAGCAAAAGGAAAAGAAAAGAAAAAGGGGTGGAGAGGGGGCGCATGATACAGTATACCACACATTTCCTAACACAAGTCTGGGTATTTCTGCACACAGTAGGAATACTTGGTCAATTAGCACAAAATTATGTCTATGCTGCTTCCTAAAGCCCAATTTAAATCTTGCACGGGTAACAAAATAATAGCATTTGCAATGGGTTTTTTTGTTTTGTTTTGTTTGTTTGTTGTGGTTGTTTTGGGGGTTGGGGTGCTGTTTGTGTTTTAAGTGCGAATTTTACGTATTTACTCCCCTCCCTTCTTCCCTTTCTTTCTCCCCCCCCTCTCTCTCTCTCTCTCTCTCTCTGTGTGTCTATCTATCCCTTCTCGCCTCGCTCCCTCCCTCCCACTGTTTGTATGTGTGTGCGCGCGCGCGTGTGTGTGTGTGTGTGAGAGAGAGAGAGAGAGAGAGAGAGAGAGAGAGAGAGAGAGAGAGAGAGAGAGAGAGAGAGGCCAATCCTAAAACACACGTACACAGTAAAATCTTATTACATGTCAGTATGATAAAGACTACCCAAGGGCCCGCTAAATACTTGCACAACTCAACAAAACACAAACACATATATATTCCTTTTTTCCGGCGTCTAAAGTGTAATCTTTAGGCTCTTTGCTTATCATGCGGAGGACTCGAGTTCGATCCCACGTGCGGACAAGCACCTGCGTTTTTCTGCTGGGATCAATCTCTCTCAACCCGGTTGGCAGGGTCGAAGTAGTCGGTCTCTTAAACAACCTAGCAGACTTGCAAGGGACGTAAAATTTGGTAATAAAAAAACTAACCATACTGGCAATCATCAATATTTCCATTTACTCAAACACAAAAAAACAAGAATGCAGGCGGTAAAATGGGATAACACACATAAACACACACACAATAATAATAATGATAAATGCACAAGAATTTAAATTTAGGCATGGTACACAAGATTATCATAGTCTATTCCACATAGAATTCATACTTACATGTGATGTAGCTGCACGTACAAGTCTTGAATAAAGCGTTACGTGTTCACTTTTTTTATCATGCGTCCTAGGCAGCATCACTAATTGTAATACAGTAGACTTAATTTATAATGATTCTCGGCAGCAGTTTCATGTCGACTTCGAAGTCGTATTGCTTAGACATCTGGTCTATCCTCCACATTACCCAGCACTTTGAATGATATACGTCCAGGTCAGATAAGGCCTACAGGCGATAATCTAACGTCAACTGGTTTGCTCATCCGATCAGTTAATTTCTTCCTCTGCTCTCCTCGCTGGAAACGAGAAATTGAAGTCTTCCGTCGTTCGAAACAGCAAGACAGAAAAATCTTTCTCTCTCACTTTCTCCACCTCTCTCTCTCTCTCCTCCCTCCTTTCCCTTTCCCTCTCCAGCCCAGTGGAGCAGAACCGCCGAGGCTATACATTGTTAATAAACGGAGGATTCGCTTCATCTCGTGCCAGAATTTGAGAGCAACTACCAATAACAATAGAGGATCGAGTCTCCACGGGATTCCTCTCAGGCCTTTAGGTACTGGCGCCTGGAATCGATATTAGGCGTTACGTGAACAATCTAATAGCCCGGCAAAAGGTTTTGTTGCTACACTCTCACATCAATTTCTGTGCTCGCTGGCAATAATGTATAGACAGGATTTTCACCAGTATCTAATCGTAATAAAATATATATATATGTCACAGTAGAAATGGCAATTTAGTAGGATTTGGAATCCTTCGAGGGGGAATGGAAATTTCCATTTCTAATGGTAATAATGTGCTGTTCCTACTTGCTTTTTGTCAGTAAAATCCTACTATGGATCAGATCTTTTGGAATTCAAGCACTTGAACAGCCCAGTAAAGAATACGGGGGAAATGAACATGCTGGTACTTTGCATAGAGGTGGGCGACTAGAAGCAAGGAAAAACTACACATGTCCTACATGAAAGCAGTTTGGCGACAGGAGACTAGGTACCAAAAGAAAGTGAAAAAAGCCTGTTTCGTGCAAGTATTATCCATTAATTGTGTGTCTAATTTTCCAACAACCGTTGCTATTACTAGCATTACAGTAGAACATGGCTATAGTGGGACTTTTAGTTCCAGAACAAAAATCCCGCTGTATGCAAGTTCCCGCTGTCGGAATGCAAAAAGGGGAATTGCCGAAAATTTTCACGCAGGGAAAGACGCCGTTGTTTCAGTCGCTGAAGACAAGCAAAACGCGGGAGTCGGAAATTCAAAATCGAGAAAGCGAGGCAGAGAGTTGGGGTTTCGTTTCTTGCAGAGCATCGATTTCGCTATGACGTCAATGGTAGCAATATTTAGTGCTCTTGATGTCGCCCCTGCACACAGTAGTTGAATATTTGATTTTTGCCTTCCGCTGTATCCAAGTTCGGGCCTTCCCTTTCCCTGCTAAACCCAATCACAGGTAATTGAGTTTACATAGGAAAAAAAGGGGGGATTCCGGTAAGGTCCCGTTGTAGGGATGGTCCAGGGATCAAAGCTGATACAAATTTAAAAATACTGCAACAAAATCTTACCACGCAAAAAAACAACCGCATACTCTGATGTAGAGATGACTGCCCTCAGAAAACTGTAGGCCTACTGTAATTCTGATTTAACATATAGGCCTAGACTGTAGTCATTAGTGAAAGCGAGGTGAAGGCAAAGTGGTAGGAGCTATATCTAGCATAGCACACCAGACTATGTAGGCTTACACACGGGGATTTTTATTGTACGAATTGCTGGCACTCAGCAAAACAAATAACCGACAGCAGGCTAAAAAATTCGACAGGCAAGTAAAATCTCAATCAAATTACCGGCTGAACGGTCCGTAGCGGGTGGCGCTATAGTACTGTTCTACGGCATGCAATTGGCATATTCTTTTTCATTATAGCCTATGCACCGCATTGGTACTAGTATTATCAATGTGGCTATCAAAAGACTATACATGTATAATCTATTATAATCTTTTTATGGTTGCTACTACCATTACTGTGTTTTATTGTTGAAGTAATCCTCAAAAGACGTCGGTTAGGTAATACACTCAGAAGAACAATACACAGCATCACAAGGCAAGTCATAAGAGGAATCCACAGGGGAAAGAAAGAGAGGCCGACCAAATAACTCATGACGCCGAGATGTGGCAGGGGACACAACGAAGAAAGAGCACAGGTATATAAGTGGGAGCAACTGGAGAAACGGGTTTGGGATCGAGATGAGTGGAGAGCACTAGTCGTCGCCTATGTCCCAGGCGTTGATGATTATTGGCATTACTATGTTTGCTTTAGCTTCCTTGTCGTTTTACGGCACAAGCGACTCTGAAAGGCTATTTCAGCGCAAGGAAATAGACTAGAAGAGGGAGCAAACCACACCAGAGCGCCCATCAACCACTAGAAATGTGGGTAGAATGTGCATTGGCAGCAAGGTGACCAAATTTAGAATGCGTAGGTACCGAGCTTGGTAGGAATCGAGCCAGTAACTCACCATTCCCCCCCCCACCCCACCTCCACCAAATCTTGTCCTATCTGATATGGATGTTGAAGTTAGGGGTCCCTTTTACACAATAGGCCACTCTTTATATTCAATATCAACATTTTTTTAAATACTATCATTACCAGTAGGCTACATGTATTGCTATGATTACTCCTCGTATTACTATTCTTATTATACATGTAGTAATAATTATACATACTATTTATTATACAGTCTAATTGATATGAATACCAGACCTGTCGTCAGTTGCCTAACAGCTCTCTATAGCCAAACAGCAAAAAAACTCTCAAGCATTTAAATTAAAAAGACCTTTTCTACATTCAATGCGCCTTTTTCATTCTATCTCTCAACAAAACAAGCAACTATACAAAAATTGTTGTCCTTTTCAAATAGATACAAGTACATGTACAAAGAAAGAGAACTTGCAGCGAGTAGGAAAAATTACATGTAGAAGCTTGGGCCCTTGAAGCCTAACAACAAGTAGTGAAAGGCAAAATCAAATACCCTCTCATCAACTACATTGTAAATATGTAGACGAATCAATGCATATGCATTTTATGGTATTGAGGGAAAGGTAACTCAAATGCCTGGCAACTGATTCACCTTTTTCGGCACAGGTCCTAGTTGCTACTTAAGATATAATGGCAACAACAATATAGGTACAGGTAAGCCAACAGTAGTTGTTTGCTGTACGGTACGATGATTTTATTGTCATAAACAAGTTTTCACATCACAAATACAATACATCCAGCTTCACCTTCACCATACATGTACACGTATAAATTTCTTTAAAACATCCTCTTGACTAGAACTTTGAAATCAATTCCTTACAAGTGCAGTATTTATAGGAGTTGTAACCCTCCTTGACTTTGTAAGGGGCAAGTTGTGCCTCTTTTGTTTTGCTTTAAATAATTATAGCCAAATATGATGAAAGATTATGTTATGTACAGTTAAATTTAATTAAATCTATTTTCTTCTCTGAAAATATAATCACTTTCACAGAATAGATTGTCACTGATAGAGTTGTCTTTTGTCTTTCATAATTTATCCACATTACAAAGGCACTTGACAAGCTTGATAAATGAATATAAACATATTTTATGAGACCAGAGTAAATAAGATTGCTTGAATATCTGAACTTGGGGGGTGGGGATGGGTTTCAAGTAACTTGATTAAAGTAAAGGTCACGCCACAGAATATCGCTAATGTACATTTTTGTAGATGTATAAGAATAAAGGAATAAAGTGGAGTCCACTTAACAGGACCTTAAGTAACAGAACATTCTGGTTAGCACGGCAAATTTTATTTTTGTAGGCCCTGGCTGTTTCCCCTTTACTGTTTTGTGTATTGAAACTTCAGATAACGTAACATTTGACTCTCAGATTTATAACACGACATTTGACTTTTGGATACCATGACCCAAATAGACTGCAACCGGCACATACCATGCCTCTGACACGACACGGACTTTGTGTATTCACTTTTGCTACATCCCATTTACTGGTGGGTTTTTTTTTTTTTTGTTTTTTTTTTGTTTTTTTTTTTTTTCCCCCATTTACTGTTACAATCATGCTCAATAGCTTAGACTGCAAGCAGCCTAGAATCTAGCCTTATACAATCGATGTACATGAGGTTGGGGACATCTAAGGTTATTACTCCCGACCTCGATAATGTCACCCTTCCTTAACATGACCAAACTTTTGTGTCCTATGCAATGTCATGTTAAATGAACTCCACAGTAATTTAATCATGCGGATGCAAAAAATTAAACTGACAAAACATCATGCGCATGGGATTGGAAAAAGTGGAAACAAAATTCCACTAAAATAGCTGAAACTTTCTGTGATACAAATTTATCAAAATGGTAAGTCACAGTAATCATTAAATTGTGTATGGTATAGGTCCTCTGAAAAAAAAAAAAACACATCCCATATATCTACCAGTAAAGTTATATCAATGGTATTTTTCTAGCAAGACATGTATGGGGAATCTGAGAATGACCTCAGATAATAAATGTACATACATTTGAGTTGAAAGATCAAGTTGCTTTTTAAGTTAAAGAAAGAAGGGTAAGAAATTAAAATAAATATGCAATAGATCTATCCACAAAGTACAAAGTCAGCAAATACATACATCATAAACTTGAAAGGCAGACACTACATACAATATTGTATTGATTTAGTTCTTTCCCCCAAAATCAGATGAGAGAAGTATGTAACTAGGCTGAAAATATACAATATAATGAAATTCCATAAATTCCTTATCAATAGTCAGGTATGATAAATCATGCCAAAAGCAAGAAAGAAGCAGTGAAACAAAAATTCAAATCAACAAATCACAACCACAGACTCAATTCTAAAAGTTAAAAAGCAATAAAAAAAATGGTGCAGAAATTCATTTGTGCCCACAACAGGCATGCTAGTTAGAGTATTAAACAAAAGGAGAGAGAGAGAGAGCCTCAAAGAGAAAGAGAGACTGAGAAAGTGAGAAACAGAAAGAGAGAGAGAGAGAGAGAGAGAGAGAGAGAGAGAGGCGAGCAAAAGAGAGAAACTGAAAGAGAGAGAGAGGGAGAGGAGGGAGAGAAAGGATGGAGAGAGAGAGAATAGGAAATAGTGAGATAGAGACAGAGAAAGTGAGGGGTGGTGATATTAAGGAGCAAGAGAGAGACAGAGTGAGAGAGCTATTGAGAGAAATATGGCTAGTTTTCGGTATGCATAATAATAACATATTTGCTATAAAAACAATAATACCAAAAATATAAATTGTATAGCACCATGCCTCAAATTTTTCAGCTCAACTACTTCACAGAAGGGTATGAAAGAATATAGTGACATGGAAGATTTTCTGTTGTAGAGACAGTGCATGTGGCTATGCGTATATGTGCATGAAGTATGTAAAACAACTGTCATTGTAAGCAACGGGGACAAATTTCTGCCCAAGGAGAGATGTATAAAATATGTCAGTGTCAATCAAGATGTGGAGAAAAAACTAAGAATTTACAACAGGGCTGAGAATGGTCAAGGAAAAAAAAAGGTGGAAAATCTAAGGGAGTCCGGGGACATGCTCCCCTGGAAAAACTTTGAAAAAAAAACAAGGTGTAAAATAGCGAAATATGGTTATTCTGGGCTGGTCGCAGTCCTAATCTGTCACAATGTTCCGTCTTTTTTAACTGAAGAATGGAATTTCAAGGCAATCCTGTGGTGTTTTTTTGTGGGTCTTTCTTTTACATAAAATAATTGAAATACAAAATATTTTTTAAAGGTTGAAAAGCGGCGTTTCGCAGAGCCGACGGAAAGGTAGCAACGAGCTGGATTCCGCCTTTAATTAGACTATTCTCGATCCTGTACGCTGATATCTTCAACCATGGTGATTACTATGTAGAATACCGAGTATTGAAAAGTAATATCACAAAGTTTGAGACGGTCCTCTTAAAATACTCAAAACTCAAAGTGAGCCCAACACATTTCTACGTGAAAAAAGATTTTGAATTACTCTGTGGTCCAAAGACAATAAATATCAAGGCAAAGAATGGTATACATATTGTAAAAAAAAAAAAAAGAATAATTTTGGCTTTTGACCATGAAGTTTTCAGACAAAGAAAATATATCTTAAAATACATTTTGAACTCTAGAATATCGTGCCAACAAATCCTTTTCTTGATTACACAATCGTGCATAGTAGTCCAATATAAATTATATTTTCAAGAAAAAAAATGATCAGTTGTGTGTGCAAGTGTAATCACATACATACTACATAGAGAAACATGATGATAAAAGTTTATAAAAAGTAAACAATGTTTATGGGTTGGAGCTGGTCATAGGTCTGTATGACAATATATTTCAAGTATAGGCTTATAGTTTACACATTAGCATCAACAAATTGTCAAAGGCATAAACATTTTAATAATTTGTGGACTGATAATCTTTTTTGCATGAAGCAGCTCATTACAGATTGATATCGATTAAGATTGTGTTATTCTTTTTGTGTCTTACTATAAGATTGTCTTAGAAAATATCCTCCTCTTGAGCTTGAGTGGGTTACATCTCAATGTATTTCTATGCACTCATTAAGCATTAAACACTCTCAGGCCCTGGACATGAGGGAATAATTCAAAACTGAGTAAATTATTAAATTTATCATAAAATATTCACAAAACTGCTGACTGCATAATCCAACACTTGAGTCAAATTGTAAAAATTATTGTAGCACCACGATCTCTGAATGATTGTCCATCTTTTCCAAATTTCTTTGTTTAAGTGAGTATGTCAGTTTCAACTGTAATCTCAAATAGTGTAAAATAAATACAGCACCACCCACTTATTTAAAATTATGTTTCGTGGAACCAGAAGACTAGTAAATCAAATCCTTCACATTATGAAGAAAATGGAACCTGCCTTGACACAGTGGTAAAGGACCACGCTATACCGTGTCAAGTAATCATCAATTACTGGAGGGTGTAGAGCGAGATTAAATTTGGAGCAATTACCATCAGTGCTGGGATGCACCAAATAAATGCAGACTTTTCACTACTATATGCTCTACTCCTTGGCAGCGTAAATACAATATACTTGTATGAGTATTTTCATTTTTAACT
The DNA here is from genome assembly GCA_032273245.1 of Phyllaplysia taylori. Taxonomy (NCBI): domain Eukaryota; kingdom Metazoa; phylum Mollusca; class Gastropoda; order Aplysiida; family Aplysiidae; genus Phyllaplysia; species Phyllaplysia taylori. The sequence goes on from JAUKPP010149069.1 coordinate 8,728, forward strand.
CTCACCATCAGCGTGTTATTTTGTGAGCTAATGTAAGTACAGCCAGCTATGGAGTGAGCATTTAGTAGAGGGCAAGTCAGTATTTGATTGGTGCATAGTAGCAGAGAAGCCTAGTCCATCATACCTTCACAGTTTACATGGACAAGGAAAAATTATAAACATAGCATTTGTCAAAGTTCATACATATTCAGTAGATCATGAGTAGAACAAGAAATAGATTCATAGGTTATGAATCACTCATCAAAAGACAAATTCAGGCTTCTTAAACACCATTCACATAGAAACCCTACCAAATCCAGGCACACATTTCAATAAATGTTTCATGTCTGAAATTCTAGCAATGATCTGTATTCTTACAAAATCATGGTCATGCTATGTAGTATTAAAAAAGCACCACAACCATACAATATGCGATACAGTGGTCAAATTTGAGCATACCAGTCAACTGCTGGCAATGCATGACTAGACGACACACACACATTACATTGATCTTGCATTTTTACTTCATTATTTTGTGTGAACAACTCCGATGTTGCTAATCAAATTTACTGAATACATCATGCTCAGATGACTTTCAACAAGTTAAAGAAAAGAAACATTATTTAATGTTTCCATGAATTACCTGACAAACTGTCCTTTGAAAAATGTACGGGAAAAAAGACCATCTCAAAGTTGTGATCTCTTTCCCTTACTAAACTTTACCACAAAGCAAAATAATTGTGATCCTTCTTCCTCTTTTCCTATATACAAATGCACGCTAGCTTGCTATTGTTATCTGTTGACGAAAAAAAGCACACCTAATCTAAAACTACACAAAGGAAACGCTTTCAGCTTTCACTTGATAAAAACACAAACCATATAGGGCCATAGTCCTTTACTTCAGTATCTCTTATTCACTTTGGTCATTACAGTACACGGTTTGCAATCTAATCTGTACAACACTTACTATCTTCAAGCTCAATACAAATCTCTTTATAAAAATATTTTCATTCATCTGCTCACTCTCCGCAAGGCATACATCACAGATCATCAGGGGAATGTGGCAAGGTAAAAAAGCACTCATAGATTAATTGCTAGTAGGGCTATAAGCCATGGCTGAACTAGATTGTGTATAGTTTTGAAGGTCAGTTTTCAGAAGCATTGAGAATTGGAAGGTCATAGATCAGCCTTTCTTTGATGCAATACAATTGCTCACAACAATAGAGTCAAGAAAATCTGATCTCAAGGATAACTATCTGAAAAGTGTCCTAAATTGCCGTTGGATTCAGTTTGCATAGAAGCTACTAAGAATATTGAACTTTAGAAAAAGGAAATTGTCTTTTCTTTCGGAACAATTATTCTTAAACTATTGTTTCATTAAATTCTATCAAGCAAGTATCCGGAAAATCAGTATCTCTGGTTGATGTCACAGATTTGACTTATGAGGAATACAGAGATATAGCAATGCTGTTCGCAGGTAAGAAGATGTGAAGGAGTGACCTTGAACTTGTCAAGGTGTCAGACAACTGAGGTATCTATAACTCATCCTTGTGTTACAACAAATCCATGCGCATCTTTACTGTGGCAGAAGTCCATCTTAAGCAGCGACCCTTTGCCTGAACTTGAAGCAGCTAAACACAGTCCACTTGCTGGGTTGAAGAGCACTTTCTCCTGAGGCTGCAATATATTTAGTTTATCTATATACAAAGTCCTTACTAATTGCAACTTTATCATTAAGGTTTCGTTTTGTTTTATTGTAAGTTTACTCAATGCTTTATGGTCATTTCAGCACTAGTATGTAGATTAGGACACAGTAAGAAAGAAGAAGAAGGATCAGAGTACCCACAATTCAATTTCATATAAAACAAAAACAACACGCACAATCCACATGAGTTCTACAAATTTTCCCACAAAAATAATAGGACAATTCTGGCAACACAGGTACACCTGGCTCACATACTATTTTTACTTTTACGACTCTTCCAGTGAACTATGTGCATTGAAAAATTCATGATTTTAAACTAATCCTGATCAGTAAATAAACTTACAACGTGATACATTGTGAAATTATATGCAATACCGAGACATTATTTGCCTGAACTTCAATATGTTTGTCTAGGCCATTAGAGAAAGCTTCTCTCAAGGATAAATAAGGTATTCCATCATTACGTAAAATCACACACTAAATATTCCTAGTTTATCATTGTGGCTTAAAAAAAAAAAGTTGAAACCCTTTATAACAGGGATTGTGTTAGTTAAGTTTTTATTTATAGAGGTACCAACTCTTTTGCATCTTTAGCCTGAGCAGGGATTGTGGAACAGGAGTGAACTCCCTTGTATCTTAGATGACAGTAAAACAGAAAAAAAAACCACCAAAATTTAAAAATCCCGTTTTATAAAAGGATCCCTGTTACTGTTACATCAGAGCCTGCTACGAGAAACTCAGGTTTTGACTGTAAAACACAACAATAAAGAAAACCCAAAACAAACAAGAAATTAAAAAGGTCTCAGCTTTACTCACATAGTCTTGTTGTAGCCAGAGCTGTGAGCCACCACTGAGATGACATTTCATGAGATTCAGTTCCACCTGTTCTTTCTTATCTGTTGTTTCCAAGCACAGTTTGGTCCCAGCAACCTTGATGGAGTGATCGGCTGACAGTATAAACATCTGAAAGTACACAGAAATAATAAAATACAAAAATCTGGAGCAAAAAAGATGGTTTTATTAGATTTTAAACATAATTCTCCTCATTAAATTTTTTTTTTATATTATGTCATACCATTTAGCTTTATCTTTTGTAAGACCACAGTCGTTGAATTATACTTGTGTTAGCAATTCGCTCATTGAGCCCATAGGATGGCAATGGAAGTGCAATAGGAATTTGCATTCATAACTGCATACCTTGTTAATGCTAGTATAGGCTTAAAAAATTAATCTATAAATATAGGCCTAACTATTGGGTGGGGGAATGGGCACAATTTCACAAGAATTTTTTTCATAAATCTTATTGGTTGAGTAAATGTTATATCAGTAGTATTTTGTCTAAACAAGCAGCTGTTTCATTTGATAGAATAAATTTTGTTGACAGTTGGAGTAAATGTATGACTTCCCCTGTGTAATAAAACTCATTTCCTAGGACGTGACAATGTCATTCCATAGAATGCAGACTCACCCCAGACTTTCTGCTTAAATTTTTACACTTTTGAAGCATAAGAAGATCCCCCTTGGTGGGAGTTTCTGACATAGGGACAGCACACAGCTCCTCGGGAATATTCTTCACCTACAGAGAAAAATTAATGATATTCTTGTAACAAACGTAAATTACATTACAGACAAAATGAAACTTTATGTTTCTTTATTCTTTGTTCACATTTAAAATATAATACAGCAGAACATTTGGCAGCACATCAGAGAACAGCCTCGCCACAAAAAAAGGACATTGTAGGCCTACTTGTTCCATATCTAAATTTGCAATACTCTGTTTAGTAGCGTCTAGGCAGTAATACACGAAAACAAAAATATTTTTAAAGAGCAGAGTACAGGCACCCTATGCATTATGCGCAAAGCAATGAAAATTTCAGTTTTGTAACTTTTGATGATAAATTATAGTCTAAAATCATTTGGCTCAGAAAAAAATAGAAAAGCGCTTTATTTCTTCTTAAAATTATAGCCCCAGCATTGAGTTTTTCTACACAAACATTGTAAAAACAACCAAAGTAATTGCAGTTTTCTCAATTTCTTCCCTTGAGAGAATAGTGTATTTTGTGATGAAAATCTTCAAATATTTTTTTCACAAAACGTGGTGACCTAAAGAAGTACTTACATAACCCTCTCTGACCATGCGAACTTTCTTGTCCACTGATCTATGGTAACTTCCTGGCTTTTTTGGCTTCTCTCCAGGAACAAGCTGTAAATATTGATACATGTATGTAGTATGCATGTACACAAAGCCAGCCTGACAACTGTTTAGTGCCAGGACATTGTAAATATTTGCATTATAATTATATACCTGGTACTTTTTATTCTACGTAAAGTAAAAATGCTAAACACTTTTTACTACCCCTGGCGACAAAATTCTAAATACAACAGACATAGACCTTCTCTTGGCAGACAAGAGTTTCTCACTTCAACATAAACACACATTGCACAGACTTCTCTGAAATACCAGTCTAGGATACAAAAAATCAACAGAGAGAATATTTTTGTTGTTGGTAATACTTTCCCTGAGAGACAAAATGTTTTTCCCCAATAGTAAAGACACAAAGATGTTACAAACCTATTTCTGAATTAACAAAAGAGGATACTCACTTGTTCTGGGTGGACATTCTCCAAAAACCACCGAAACGTCTTACATTTCAGTTTTTTCCTAAGCTTTACCCGCTTACTAACATCCCCATAATCCATGGTTTTAGCAGTTCGCCGAATGTCGTAGAAATGTTTCTGTGAATACAACAAACAAATATTATTGGTGACTGGAGACCGATTCTGAACTTATTACACTTGATTTTTTACAGTATAGTATTTTTCTCATTAGAAACAGTTTTTTATTGCTTCATCTTAAGACTAAAAAATAATTGATATTAACCCAAATATAGTTTTTAATTTGTGTAGATGATAAAAATTGGACAAAGAAAATCTGCATGCAAACAAAAACTTAAAAACAGTTTTAAAAATCCCTTTCCACAGACAAAGCCTCTCTTGTGATATTCAAACCTTCAATTCCCACTTTTATTGTCTTCTGAATAATCGTCGTGAAAAAAAACAACCTACAACCAAAAGCCAGTTAAGACATACCTTGTATTCATCTAGCCACACTTCAGCAACTCTAGCTGAGTTTCGAACAGCAGTGTCCACTCCTTTGGGTGAGCTGTATGGGCGGAACTGACGGAACACGTGACCAACTCTTGAGCAAGGGACAATCTCCATCCTGCCTCCGCACTGCCAGATCTGGGGATCACCATGAAACTGAAAGACAACTAAACCTATTTCATAGTAGCACCTATCTAGTTTACTTTTATAATTTTGCATCTTCCTTTTCATTTAGTGTCATACCCTTTGGCTTCTCAGCTTCAAAATATTGTAAATTACAGTAGAATCCACATAAGTAGAAATTGTTGAGACTATTGAGAATTGACTTTTGACCACAGTTCTAGCTCAGAGGTAACCATTTTCAAATAATTCTTTCAATTGCTAGGTAGGTCTACAAATTTAATTTTAATTTGAAAATCTTTTTCATAAGACAAACTAAAAGTCTGTTTTTGTTCTTTATCATGAAATATTTAGGGCTGCTGGTATGTTTTGGAAACTCATAGCAATATTGCTTTCCTTTCAAACCATAAAATTTAGGTGATACTTTGAAAGATAGAAAAAACAATTGAATTTTAAATAGAAACAGACCTATTTCCATTCAATTTTACTGTCCTGTGTATACAGAAACTACAAAAATGTTTGTGCTCATGGCGAAGACAAAACTTACCCTGAAAGATATTTCAATATTTTCTCCACCCCAGATATCCATACCATCATCATATTCTCCAAGTTCATAAAAATAATTACGATCCATAGCAAACAGTCCACCAGGCATTGTTGGGGATCTGGAGATGAAAGTTGTTGTTAAGTTTACTCATTTGAGGTCAATTTAGATCTGATCTCTTAACAAACTCCAATATATCTGACCATTTTTCAACAGTTTTCTCTCTTTTACAGGCTAAAACAGCAAAAGAAGCTGGTGCCTCTATAAATAAGCAACTTCTTACTAACTAATTCTCTTCTTTTTGTCCCTTCAATTATAAAAAGTAATTTTCTTGGGCAACTTCCACTTAAATATTGTGCTTTGATTAGTGAAATAAATGGTGAAAATATTTCTATGTGAGCATTGGAAGTATACCTGTGATTAGAATAATTTCAAGCTATTTCTGATGAAAGGTGCTCAAAAGTCACTAGCAGAATACCAAAGTCATTGTTGAGCAATTCCAGAAAGTTGACCCCCCAAAAAGGGACATAGGGGTAGAAATTCAGAATAGGTGCTGCAGTTGTAAAATCTGATTCTAATTAAAGTTTGACAATCATAGAAACATATGCAAATCGGACCTAGGCTCCCACTTACCCAGTTTAGGAGAATATCTCCATCTTAATGCATCTCCGGAGAATGTTGCACTGATAA
>JAUKPP010149291.1:0-14868 GCA_032273245.1 Phyllaplysia taylori
GGGGATGGGGGGGGGGATGGGGGGGATGTTCTTGCATCTTATTGTAGTAGCTCAGCTACAGCATTCATGACTGCAAAGTTGAAAGCATTTTTTACCCTTCAAAATGTAATCTCTGATCTATTATTTTTTCAGTGAATGCATAGGAAGGTAAATAATTAGCATGTTTTTTTTTATTCTTCTGTTCACATGGGGCTGTTCCCATTGTCAGTTTCCGTTTATTGCGTACAAGTGAGTGAAGTATCAGAGGATTGGCTTGTTCAGTCTCTCTTGTTTGAATTTGTTTTATTGCACCCAAAAGTCATTCACAGTCAAGTGTCATTCACCTCAACTCAGTTTTGTCATGTTCAGCTTCAATTTTTTTTAATTTGAATCTACCAATATTCTTTAAGTCATTGGCAGACATGTCTTTATTGTATGGAAGTTAACCAAGTCACACTGTTAGAAATGGATGTTGTAGAGTTTTGATTTTCTGTGCAGTTCACATTTACTGTCACGATGATAGTGAAGTGAGATGTCAGATCCTTACAGCTACCAAGAAGTTCTCTTTCATTCTCATTATTTTGTTATTTTGTTGATTCACGGGTCTTTCATCTTCTTTTCATTTCCTTGCACATAAGTTGTGTGTACGTTCTGAAATGTGAAGCTTTACACCATTTTCGGTGGCATGTTTCTACCGAATGAAATATCAGCTGCACAGTCAATTCATTTCACTCAAATGCTTCAGACATTTTGCTGGTAGCTATAGGATACACTCTTGTGGTCTGCTTCTTGTGCATCCTTCTTAGAGATACCACGTTCTTAATCTACTGCCTTGCACTCATGGGTGGTTGGCAGGTGCTCTGTCGTGGTCTATCCTACTTCTTCCTGTGTTTCTATTGTTCTAATCTACTTCATGGCTTTAAAATTACTATATGATATTAGATAAACAAACCTGACACTTGACACTTTGTAGTCACACAGACAGAAGGACAAAGAACCCCATTGGCCACGCACAGCCGGCCGTGATTTAATAAAACCTCAACAAAAAATATGCGAAAGCACATTGAGGCTTTTACAATTTTTTTTTTATAAAAATGTCAATCCAGATATCATGGTGAAAAAAAATTCTTTAAGCATTATTTGCTCTGTAATTGCCATGGGAGAATTTTTACTGTGTTTTCTTACCATTGTCTTTTCTTTGTCCCTTCGCATCAGGCTACATGGAGAATGGTGAAGAAGTTCTGGCCGATGCCCTCCAGACCTGCCTGTCTCGCTACAACGATGGCACCTCCCAGCATCTGGAACTAGTGTTCTTCTCTGAGGCTGTCCGCCATGCTGCCAGGCTGAGTCGTGTGCTGGTCAGTTTTAGGCAAAGGAAATGATTGACATTACTCTTTTTGTTTTAAACACTCTAAATATTTGTCCGGCCTTTTCCTTTGATGTTTGGAAGTGGATGCACTGCTCTATTCTATGTGTGTATAGCATTTTTCTCTTTACAGCTAACACGCTTATCTTGTAAAATAAATACATAATGTTATTTGAAATTTTTGGAAAGATCATGTGAATATTAATCAAGCTATTGCCCAACATATGAGGTGAGAAGTAAAAATTGTTAAGGAGTATAAATAATAAGTATCATTAGTGGCAGCATCATAGCATTTTGCTTTTGTACTCTGCCCCTCTGTCTTCTATAGGCCCATCCCAAAGGACATGCTCTCTTGCTGGGTATGAGCTACTGCACTGGTCGCGCCACCCTGGCCCGGCTGGCCGCATTCGTTGGGCACTGCAAGCTGTATGAGCCAAAGCCCCAGTCCATGGGGCAGCAGAACCTGCGGGTGGTGCGTCGACACATCAAGTTGGGCTGTTTCCATGCTGGCATCACGGGGAAACCCACCGTGCTTCTGGTGCATGAGGACTTAGGGGAGGAGTGTCTGCAAGATGTGAGCGCCGTCATGGCCGAAGGTACAAGAGTTCTGCTTGGTTTGGTTTGGTTTTGCAATACTGTGACCATTTATAAGATGCTGAGGACTGGTTTTACCATCTGTCTCTGAAAAGAAGTTTGACTACGATATGTTAAGTTATGATAAATTTAAGATAAATTTGCTGTGGCGCGGTAGGTACATTCTGTTGGGCCAAGCAAACACAGACACATATGAATTGACATTGGATGGACAATGTAAAGACTTATGTATTATGTATTCTTGCACAGGTGACAATGATTGAATTGATTTAGGGGAACTTGGGATGAGCCAAGTCCGAACAAATGACCTGATTCGATCTCTGTCCTCTACTTCTTTCAAAGTGTCACTATTGTCTGAGTCTACTATCTGACACCAAACAAGCATCTCTAGTGTAATGGACAGGCTCTTTACCTATCCTGTTGAGGACAGGAGTTTAGTCCCCATGTTGAATGAGTATCTTCGTCTCTCTGTGTCTTTCTAAGCCCGGATCGGCCTTGACAGGCACAGGCAGGGCCAAAGTAGTCCACCTCTAAAATGACCTTTCAGTCTTTTAAGGGCTGTATAAACAAACCAAATGGAACCTTTCTGACACTTAAATGACCTTACAGTGTCACAAAACCTCAACAAAACAGACTTAGTTTGAGAAGTTACAAGTCATTCATTTATAGACGCACCAGCTTCTTTGGATGTTTTATCCCACCTAGTTTCTGAGATAGTTGAATGAAAACACTTTCCTTCCTTCCCATGACATTTCAGGCACTTCTCCTGGGCTGTACTCAGAGGAAGAGGTTCAGGACATTGTGGGTCACATGATGCCAGGCGGGGTTCAGACCAAGCGGGTGGACAAGATTGAGCAGGCCTTTGAACGGTTTATCAAGAGGGTCAGGCAGAACCTGCATGTCATTGTCTGCTTGAACTATAAAGGTACCGATGTTCTGAGGTCTTTGCTCTACTCACATTGTGACACAGATATTTCTATGATCTTTGTAAATTTAGAATAATGTGGAACAAAATCTAGCTTGTACTTTATGCTACAGTCCTATTTTTTGTTTGTTTTCGGTTGGCTTTTCTTTTTTTTTTTAAAGATTAACAAGTTAGGTTGAGTACAGTTTCAGAGACTGTAGTGCAGCCCATATTAATAATGACTGTATTATCAACTATTATTAGTCATTTTTTGGTCTGTTTAGTGGATTATATTTACTGAAGATAGACTGTATCCAAATTTCGTTTAAAATGCAATTTTTTATTTGCTTGACTCCATATTTTTCCATCCTTCTGTTATTTTGATTTGACTAAATTCTGCTTGTTTTGGGGATTTGGAGCTCTTTTATCAAGGTGCAAATCTGTTAAAAAAAGTTTATGAGAGAGCATACATAATCTAAGCTTAAAACTGCACTAAAAAAAATTTAAACATAAACAAATTTCATGGTGCATACATAGTATATGCTCAGGTACAGAGTAGAAGTGCCTTGGTGTGGTCTGGCTTCTGCTATTGTCCTAATCTATTCCTGGTGCTGAAACTACCTTACAGTCTTGAGAATGCAGTTAAACCTCAAAGCAGACAAACAAACAAGAGTGCCAATCAATGGACGTTTATTTACTACAGGCAATAGCTTCTCCACTGACTTCCACGCTCTACAAGACAAGCTGCACACTTACCCCGGCCTCATCAAGAACAGTTTCAGCATCGACCTGTACCTGCCCTGGAGTTTCCGTGCCTTGTCTCAAGTGGCACGAGCCTGGCTGGAGGACACCAAGTCAGGGGTCAGTGCATATCGGAGTTTCTTCCTCTCTTCTTGTCCACAGTGAGAGAAAATTGAAATTAAGATCAGCAAAGATGCCTGACATTAAAAATTTTCCATGATCAATTCTGCTCTATAAGTGACCCTTTTTTGTGCTTTTTTTTTCATATTTTGTTTTGTGTCTTTTTTTTTATAGTATTAAGATGTCATACTATTTTGTTTGTAATGCTCATATTGCGAGTGAAGACTTGGCTCCCAGATAAAATGTTGTTAGTTGGTTTTGATTTAATGCTTGTTGCCACACTAAAAAGTCATTTGACAGGTGGGTCCTCAGCAATTTACATCCAAGCCTGATAGGATGGGATCAGAACCATGAAAACTCAGAACACATTTTGTAGTGCATCCAAGGATTCTCTCAGAAATTGCTATCCATAAAATGCCAAAAGTAGAAGTGTACATTGAAATGAGCAAAGTGCTTTATTATGATTGTTGAGCTTTTTTCTCTCTTTTACTTTGATAACAGGTGAAGATTCCATGGAACCCGTACAGAAAAACAGAGCAAATTGAAATGGCTTCCAACACCATGGCGTACATCCACCTGTCTGCCAAAGCAGCCATTGAGAGACAGTTCTGTCATCAGAAAGAGCCACTCAGAATCTTCACCCCATTGACTTTCCTTGAATTTGTGCATATTTTCAAAACTGTGGCTGCCTTCCTCGTGCAAACAGAGAAGGTGAAGGCTTCATTGTTGCTCAGAAATATTCTTGTGTCCGTGTGATGTTGCAGTTTTGTTCAGTTTCTTTGTTGCATCATGATGAAACAAATGGTGCAACTGGTAGATATTTCCATCATGTGGATTTGTGTAAAGCAATTGCTATGATATATCATGGGCCATTCTGTAGACTTGTCATGCAGCATTTTGAGGCCAGCTGCAATCTTTTGATCAGAGGTTGTTCCATTGTATGTTTACTGTCAGTTCACAAATGAAGGGCATACACTCTTAAAACATTGTTATAAATGACTACTTCATTGTCAGTTCATAAGGTTCAAGGCATTTACACATTTTGGCCATAACATGACATCATTAGCAAAACGTTAGAAAATTGTATATTCAGGAAGGCCATGTTATAAGGTGGACTCAAGGGAAGACATATATGCTGCTTATAAGATACATTCATGTGGAAATCAGTAACAGCATTAAAATGTAAATAGTCTTCTTTCTAAAAAATTGCATTGATGGGACTTCATATATTATGCCAGAGGTTGGTTGACACAAAAATTTCTTTGAATATTTCCCTTGATGTTTCAGCCCATGGTCACATGTTGATACTCCACAATTATTTTTTTTATCAGACTGATGAAATGAATATTATCAATTTAGTTTGTGCTTCAACAGTAGCTTTATGTACAAGTGTAAAAAAACACACACAAGTAAACAATATTTTGTTGTCTTTCACACAGGCAAAAGGTATTAAATTTGAGCAAGCCCTGAGTAAGATTGATGAAGCATTTGGCAGCATTGCTGAATTCAAGAAAGAAGTGTCCGACTTGATGCCTCGTCAGAAATCTGCCAACTCTGAGATCCGAGATCTGGTCACCCAAGTAGAAACACACAAGCAGGAGTACATTGTGGTGAGTGAAGTTCTCCCGAAGATGATCAAGGAGATTAGTAGACCGGTGTCAAATCATAAGCAGCATTACTACTGAATTGTGGGCAACACATAGGGTCTTGTGTCCGCTCTTTTAGTTGGCATTGTCTTGTTTTAGTTTATGCAGGCATCATGTCCGTATACTTATGCACTTTAAAAAACTGCTTTCATTTTGTAGGAAAAACAATTTTCTCTGATATGAGTGATGGGCTCAAGACATAAGAAAATTGAGGCTACATGCAATATATTTTAATCATCAGTTTCTTGTAAAAGGCAACTATACTTTCTCTGTAATACTGAAGTCAACTGGCAGTAATTGCTGATCTTTGAAACAGAAAATTCTGAAGATGCTAATGTATCTAGAAACATGAAGGTTATTTGTGTTGCAAGAGAATGAATCAGGGGCCCCTCAAAGCAAGGGTAAGAAAGTTAACGGAGCTTTACTGTGTGTCAGACAATGTACCCTTCATGCTTTTTGTGCTTCAACACATTCTTGACCCATTTAGAAACACATTAATTCATGTAAAATTATGCTCAAGAGCATTGTTTAAGATTTAGGAAGTGTAATTTTGAAAGCCACCAAACAACACAGACCATTTTATCACAAATTTCTCTACTGGTATTTGGTGACTCTAACTTAATGAAATTCACAAATACATCCACTTCTATTCCAGATGATTCAACAATATTTCTCCACTGATGGCAAGAGAACTGTACAAACTGTAATACAATATTAATGATGCAAAAAAATCCACGTATCCAAAAATGGATGACCATCTGATTTCAAAGCGCCACGACAGATATGTGATCCGTTTTACATTTGTGATTTTTTAGACCAATAATCAATTTGGCACTTGTTAAAAATTTTCCCTGATTCTTTCAGGCCTTGGACAAGTGTAAAACTCAGGAGGAGAAAATAGTGGAGCTGCAGGTGCCGCTGGAGAAGTTGAGGAAATCTGCTCAGTCTGAGTTTGACAAGGTGAGCCTGTTCATGATAAATTACAGAGCCAAACAATTTACTGAAGTTCCGTGCTATATCTTAGTCTCATTTTTTAAATTGTTATCAAAACCTTGGCCCAAAGCTTCCTCAGCTTGTGATGTGCATGGATTCATTTTTCCCTTTTGCCTCACCTCATCACTCTTCTGACTGGATCAATTGCAGGCATTTTTTTAAATGCATTTATTACTATATGAGTCTCATTAGAATCTTTTTATATGGAGGAATAGTCTATCAACATTCTCATCTGAAATGGTTTGGTTTGAGCTTTATGCATTTTGTAACACTGTAAAGTCATTTTAGAGGTGGGCTACTTGGAATCTGCCAGTCCAGACCAACATTGGCTAAAAGGAACACAACATCCCAGCAGAACAACAAAAATGTTAATCTTACAAGGGAATCAAACTCCCGCCCTCTGCATGATATACAAAAATCCTAATCATAGCACCACAGACGAGGGTATCGTAAAATGAAAGCGATGAGGCAACAAGAATACAAAGGATCTATGCATGCTAGACTTGCAACAGCCGTTGGTAGTGAATCAAGATTACAGTCATGTAACTCAGATATCTTGTGCTGAGCTGACAAAATGAGGTAGTTCTTTCAATCTGCAAATGGACATAGCTGTGGAAATTATTTGAAGTGGTAGAATCTAATCATCTCACCTCACTTATAAAGAACAACTTACTCATATCAACCTGATTGCAAGCACAGTGCAGCACCGATGGCGTATTAAATCCTCTTTCTGACTGATCTACCCCAACAGGTAAACCCCATCTACCAGGCAGCAGCACGAGTATTAGAAAACCTGGACAATGCTAGTGTGGAAGAGTTGAAAAGTTACCCGTCGCCTCCCGAGACCGTGGTGTATGTCATGAACGCTGTCTGTATGCTCTTTGACAGACCTCAATCGTGAGTTCAGAATTTGTGTCAATTGTCAAATATTTATCTTTCTTATAAGATATTTCTTTCATTATTTTTAACATCTACCATGATTTTTTATGTTCTGTGTCCTTCTTATAACCCTGAAGAAAAGTTTCCCTTCTGGACAACAAAGTTTATCTTACCTCTTATTTAATCATATCTTGTGGTTTTCTTCCATGTGGATTGTTTTTTCTCATTGCTGGAATAAAGTTCAGAGCCTTTCACAAAGTAGTGGTAGGGTCTGTTACAAATTGACTACAGTATAACCCTGCTGTAATGTACTTTTAAAGGAATTGATAAAGCTGTGTACTTGGCTGAGGTACTTCATAGCCAGAACTGTCAGGCTACATGAATTTCGGCCTGGGATTGAGAAACCATGTATTACATCTTAGGTATGGTGTAAAGGAATTTCACTGTAAGTGCTTTAAAAATTATATACAAGAAATGCATATCTTTCTATCATAGAACTGAAGAAAAAAAGTTTTTTCTCGACTGATATTATTTTCTCCAGGTGGGAGAGTGCTAAATCCTTGATGGCTAATACAAGATTTTTCCAAGACCTGGTCTTCTACAACAAGGACAACATCCCAAAGGACAAGTTTGAAGCTCTGGGTGCATTTGTATCGAGACCATCTTTTGTTCCTCAACTTGTTAGTCGTGCCAGCCCAGCAGCTGGCTCCATATGTGTCTGGTTGCACGCCATCCACGCCTACAGTAGCATCCACCGCAAGATGCAGCCACATCTCAAGAATCTTCTAGATGCTGAGAATAAATTCACCAAGGTATGTCTGACAGCCCCAGCACATCCTTTTTTTTAATTGATACAAGAGACTGAACATCCAAAGAAGATGGAGCCTCTATAAATAAGTAACTTCAAGCTAAGCAAATTGACAAGTCACAACTAGGAATGTGCAAGTATTTGTATTTGGTTACGGCTAACTGAGATGTCATGAGGCAATTTTTGTTTTTGTTGTACGTAGGGTCAGTTTTCTTTTAGATAACTGGTTCAAAAGATGAAATTAAGAAGTGACATGGTTTGGCTTAGAATGGGCCTGTTTATTCATTTTCTTACCTCGTTTCAGGTTGGTTCTTATTTTTGTAGTTTTACAGCACACCCTTTCATTTTTCTGCTTTTGAAAAAAAAAAGATTTCAGATTTGTGTTAAAAACAAACAAAGAAAAATATTCTATTTTCATTTACTTCAGTTGAAATATGGAAATTTTAGTGTATTTGAAAGAGCTTTGAAATATAAGCATGTGCCTCATTGCTCAATTTACAAAAGGGTTGAAAAGACTCTGGCATTTTTCTCATAACTGACCTTTGTTCCATTTGCATTTCCAGGCTCAAGCCCAGCTCGGTCAGCTGAGAGTGGAGGCTCATCGCATCAAGAACAGCCTGGAGCAGAACATCAACCATCACAAGGAGGCTGTCAAAGTGGCCAAAGCCATAGAGAAACAAATACAAGTGAGCAATTGAAACACATAAGTGGTTTGGTTTGCTTTTGGTGTTGGTTTTACATCATCATTTCAACACTGTACGGTCATTTTAGAGGCGGGCTAATACTACCCTGTCTGTCAGGGCCAACCTGGGTTGAGGAGGACAGCAGTTCAGCAGAGCATGAGAGGTGTTTGTCTAATGTGGGGATCAAACGACGATCTTCTGTATGGTAGGCAAAGAAAATAACCAATACACCACAGATACTAGGACACATAGTTGATTGTGGGAATGAGAGTAAATTTTTTTTATTAATTTTTTTTTTACATTTGAGAGCTATGTAAGCACTAAGATCATTTCAGTATCAGGAAGGAGATAAGCAGAATACTTAGTCTAAGAAAGAACTAGAAGGAGCAGGTCTCAGCAAAATGCCAGAAACGACACACAAAACACCCCAGAAGAGGGAATTGTGTAGTGAGCACAACTAAAGTGCCAGCTTTAGATAATTACACTCTTCCAAAATTTCATTATCTTCTTTCATTCCCAACCAACCCCACTATTCTTATAGCTGTTTATTGATTCTTGCTGGACCCGCACCAACTAACCTGTTTCCTTGAAACATTTTCAGTGACTGCTCTCAATCGTTTTTTTAATGCACATGAAGATGCCAATATCACATTACTCAGGTCAGCTTGTAAACTCCCAATTTCAAAGTGGATTGTGTTCTCACAATGCATTTTTGTTGTTTGTTTTAAAGTTACTCAGTCCTCGAATCACCTACTACTCTATGAGCAAGTTTTAATCCAGCATTTTATAAACTAAGTAGATATTTTGTTTTAAAGTACATAATTGGTGGGTAATTTTTATGGGACCCTCCTATATCTCCAATCCCGTCCTTGCTGCACATACTTATTTCCTGTCGTACCATCTGGCGCTTAAGGCAACAACAAAGGATCTCCAGCTCTTTCTCTCTTGGGCCATCCTAGTCATCATCTCTCAGGGGTAGTTCTGTGACTTTGTTTCGGACTCTACTGTGAGTCATCTTAGGTCCTCTCCTCTTGCAATGTCCTTCATGTGTCCAGTAGAGTTTGGCTTCCCTCTCTATACATGCCCAGTCCATCTCCATCTTCTTGTTACAGCAGAGTATATTTGTGTGTGATAAAGTTTGTTTGAGCAGGATTTACACCATGTGTATGCAATCCTTATTATCATTATAATAATTGATTGTAAAGGGCATAGAGCCTGCTTTCAAGCGGGGATATACGCTATATAAATGTAGTCATTATTATTATTATTATTATCATTACTACTCTTCTAGGCTGTGGAGAGGCGCATTGCACGGGCTAACAATCTGATGGAGAACATGTCCATGCAACACTTTCTGTGGAGATCAGAGCTCAAGAAGACTCGCAAACAGATAGCGTCGGCTCCAGGCGATGCGATCATTACGTCTGCCTGCGTCGTGTACCATGGACCCCTGGATGACAAATCCAGACTGGATCTGATCCACGAGTGGCTGGACAGGATCAAACAGAGCACGCTTGATGCTCGCACCTACATGGACCGCGAGCCATACTCGGTGACTGCACGACTTGAACTGCTAATGGAAGGTGGGGGGTCGCAGGTTCAAGGTCGAAGAAATAGCGGAGATGTGAGTGAGGCCGCATCTGGATCCCATGCCACTGAGACGTACAGGAGTGAGGTCAGCTCTAACCTGCCCTCTCACCCACAGGTAGCCTCTTCATCATCTTGTAGACATGCTCATTCATTGGGACTTTATTGTGGCCCTCTCTTTTCTTAGTCTTAATACTTTGTTCCTACCCAAATTCTATTTTCCATATCTAAATTATGAATGATGTTACCATAAATTAACTCTATGCCCCTCTTGGTTCAGTTTCCTCTGTATTTTTATCACATTGAGATGGGCAGAATAGAAAATAAATACTGCATTTGTTTGTCTGAAATACATTCCCAGACAAGATTAAAATCTCATTGGCTCATTGTAACTAATCAAACATTATGTGTGGGTTTGGAAATAGATTACTCCTCATCTTCTTGCTAATATGAATATGCCTTGAATTGTCTTTAACATTATCATAGAAAGAATCTTACATTTGTCCAGTTACTTGGGAGCCATTCTCTTTGTGGGCCTTCAACGTATAATAACACTGAACACTGAAACAATATTTTTGTGTACCATTGTGTTTTTAGGTAAAAACCTTCAAGTACATGTCTGCGGTGTACGACAGCAGCAAGTATTACAAGAACGAGCTGAAGAAACAAGACACAATGGAGAGTGTGATCATGGAGGAAGATATCATGGACGACTCGGATGACGAGGACGAGCACGGCCCTCTGCCCACGCGACCTAACCTCACTCTGCAGGACATTCTCTCAGACTTTGATGAGCTCAGTGACTGGAGAATGCAGGGACTGCCAACAGATTTGCATTCAGTAAGATTTCTTTTGGAAAAATTATTCTATATTGCCCATAAGATATGTAGAATTGCGGCCTCAGATTGAGTCGTTTATCTCTGAAATAGTGGACACCAGCAGGTATAGAGTTTTATTAAGACAAAAGTAAGTTGAAATCTATGAAGGGCCTTGCTTCCAACGAAGTGATAGATTGTTTCTGAATGACTTTGGTTTGCTGGGGTAATAATATATCGTATTGCGCATAAAACCTGCTTTCTAGTTGGGATATGTGCTATATAAATGCAATCATTTTCATTTTAAACTTAATTTTTGTCCTGCTCAGGTTCAGAATGCACTCATGATGCGTGTGTGCTGCCACAACCGCAAGCACTGCTGGCCGCTGCTCATTGACCCAGACAACCAGGCAGAGATGTGGGTCAGGTCTCTGCAGAACAGCCAGAATGTCTTCACAGAGAGGGATGTAGCCGACTTTGTTGTGGACGATGGTAAGCCGTCTCTGTTGCAAGCCTTTATATGACTCGGTTCAGATCCACTGTTGCCTTCTGCTGACAGTTGTCATAATTTTTTGTCCTTTTACATAAAGATGTAGACAAAGAACAAACTGTAGTTGGGGAGAGTTGAGTACAGATTTTTAAAAAATTTTAAGCTTTGTAAACTACACAACAAGATGATGATTTTGACATCAGGATTAGTAGTGTGTGGTTTTATTGGAATTTCAATGTGCGAGTGTTGCAGAAGCATAAACCTATCGACATTGCTCTTTTGTGTGAAACTTTACCATATCTTTATGCTGGTCATTTCAGATTTATAAAAGATGAGCTCATGAAAGTTGCACTTGCAGTAAATGAAACAGAATATGGTTTGTGTATTCTATAAATGTATAAGACACCTTTGTCCTCAACCGGTCTTTCATACCTATGATATTAAATGCATGTCCTGGTAGTAAAAATCCTCGAATTTGAATGTAGGTTTTTAAAAGATATATAGATAAATATGCTCTCATCTGCGGAACAATGCTGATGGAAACCTGAGGCTGCTTAGGTATATAAAAAAGGCTAAAATAGTAGAAAGCTGGTGCCTCTATAAATAATCTACTTCAAACGGAGTTATTACACTCTACGTGATATAACCCTTCTATCCAGCAATTCCCATTGATGAGGCCAGCTTACAAAAGAGCAGCGAGCAAGACATCCCTGAGCCGCCACCCAGCAGAGGCACAATCCTCACATTCTCGGATGTGACGGAGTACACTTTTGCTGATAGCCAGTCACAGTACACGTCCACCTCCAGGGCAATGACCAGGTGAACTCACTCGATAATTTTCTATTCCCTGAACCCCTTGGAATAATATATTTTCTTGATTTTCATGAAAATCTTACCTCAGCATTTCCGTACTTGCAAGCCTTTAGTTCAATTGAATTATGAAAATGTATTTTCTTTGTTACTGCTAAAACTCAGATGCATAAATATACTTTAAGTTTCAGATATCTCAGATGAAATGATAATGCACAAAGTTATCCACAGCAATCTTTGCCCTAGTGGTAAAATGTAGAAAAATAATGACTGAGCCTGCACTCTCAGAGAAAGATGCTGGTTTTTAAACAAAATTAGTCTCCGTACCAGTTAATGTTCATGTAAATTTTCCCAATTGCAATCTCCTTCTGTCTTTAGCTAAATTTCTCTTCTTATCCCTAGTCATGGCTGGCTGTCCAGACACACAGGTGACAGTGACGAGCTGCGGCCAGTGACGTCGGTGACCAACAGCTGGGATAGCTACAGCCTGCACGCTGACTCTGAAGTTGATGTGCCAGACTCCACACTCTGGGTCCTGGAGGCAGATGACCCCAACATCAACTCCAGACTCATCAATGCAATTGTACATGGTAAGGAACTGATAAAGTAGTGTTGCAGCCGAGTTTTGGCAAATTTTGGGGGTCAAATTCATGGCAAAGTAAAAGTTGCTGAGCAGATTCATGTGTATATTTTATTGTGTGAAGCAATGGGCTGCATTTTTTTTAAGGAAAAAGGTTTCTAGAAACAAGTCTACATTACCATGCCCACATTGAATGAATATTTCCATCTCTCCTCTGGGCTGCAGTGTCCCTTTTAAGGCTAGCCCAGACAGGCAGGGTTAAAATTGCTTGTCTCTTTAACAGGGATGCCAATTTTCTGTAAATTTACGGAATTCCGTCAACGCCGACAGCTCCGTCATCCCCTTTTAACTTAAAATTATACATGTTTCTACAGTATGTAGAACAGATCATTAAAATTTTTATCATTTATGGCGATGGACCGCGAAAAGTTCAGTAAGGATTTTTTGGTTGAGTTGGCATTCTTGCTTTAAGGACTTTACAGTGTTTCAAGAAACGTAAAATTGAAACCAATATCAATAATAAAGATATTATTAGACTGAATGTGTTTCCTCCCTTCCACAGGTGTGACAGTTCTGGTGACTCACCTGGAGAGGAAACCACTGGATCCTTTCTTCCGAGGTCTTCTGCTCAAACAGTTCTATGTGGACAAAGAAGGCAACAAGATTGTCAAAGTTGGAGACATGGCTTTCAACTACCATCCAAACTTCTGTCTGTATCTCAGCACAACAGTCCCGCTCTTTGTCAAAGGTTAGTAAATGATCCAGTGATGTAATGCTTCTACCTTCATGTAGGACTAAAAATGGTTTTATTAAATTTTTGTGTAGAGTCAAATAATTCACCAAACTCAAGCAATGTATACTATTGATATAAAAAATGATTTAATGTAGTGAAAGATTAAGTTCCAATCATGCCTGAGGTTTATTTTTTCAACTCTAGTTTTCTGAAGTTTGAATGCATGTAATACAATCAATTCTGTGTAAGATGAATCATAGGGAAGCCAGAAAAATATTTCATTTTAGGCAAAAAAAGAATTTAGGGGAAGTGTGTAGATGGGTCGAGCCATTTCCATCAACCAGTTGGTTTTGTTTTGATCTTTGGTTTATGCCCCTTGTGATACTGTATGGTCACTTTAGAGGCTCTTTGACCCTCCCTGTCAGGGCCAACCTGGGTTGAAAGGGACTCAATATCCCAGAAGAGAAATGGGAGATGTTTGTCCACAAGTGGGAATCAAACCACTGTCCTCTGAGGGATAGGCGAAAAGGCTATTACACTACTGGCATCAGTAACTTAATTTGATTTCTCGTGGCTCCTACAGGTGACGGTCTGTACAGCTTTCCACTCAACCGTCTGTGTGTGATCAACATGGCTGTCAGCGACGAGGCCATCATCCACAGGCTCATGTTTGAGACCATGAAGGTGGAGAAGAAAGAGTTTGAGGGACAGAAGAGATCAAATGAGAATGATATTATCCTTCATCGCCAGCGTCTAGCTAGGGAGCATGTGAGTGATTGTTTTTGTATCCAGAATGTAGTCAAAGGGTTATAACTCTTTAGCCTAGATAAGAGGACTGTTAGGCAGTTGTTTGGATGATTCATAAGTGAAAGCAGATTTAAATGGCTCATCATTTTGTCGATAACAATTCTTTATTTCTTTCAATACACGTTTCATTTCTACAGAAAATATAATGTTAACTATGATTAGAATAAAACCACAATATTTTCCAGATGTCAGAAGCAGGCACTTCCATGACTCACGATCATAGTGACATTAATGAAGAGGGCAGTCTTATTGCCCGTTATATACTCATGTGCAAAAGTAACTTGACACTTTGTTTTCAGCCTGTATCTTTGCTTTCCATGTGAGCTACAGCAC
>JAUKPP010149402.1:0-14867 GCA_032273245.1 Phyllaplysia taylori
ACGCCAGGTGGCGCTCTAAGTTTCCGGGGGACTCTGTTTTCGGCGACTGAACCGTCTATAAGAATACAGTGTCTGTGATCAACACCAAAGAAGATAACAAAAATCGCAACAACAGCAAAAGTAAAGTCAAACAACCAAGACAGTGTAGAGTACTACTTTTTTTTTTATTGTTATTAAGAAGGGTATACAACCACTGTCAAAGTATGACGCAATAGAACAAAAACAATGCAAAACTTGCTGACTACACGTACATTGTTTTTCCCCAAACATGCCCCCAAGACTGGTTCACTGTGATAAAAAGAAAAAAAAATCCTAATATTGAAATAAATGTTTTTTTAAAAGAGATAAACCACAGCCTTACACACAGACACACACACCTAGATAAGTGTGAGCTTATGTTTTGATTACTTTATTGTTACTGTATTATTACTATATAAATTTTTTTAGTGGTTCCACTTAAAATGAGCTGGACAGAAACTCCAAAAGAGAACAACCCTCCCTCTTCTAATAGCAGCTACAGTTTTACAATATCCTACATCTACAGCTGGGAATGAATTGATTGCATATTATACATATATTATGGCGCCATCCATCCCCTAAAAATGTGATGTGTTTTCTCAACACACAATGAAATGAGTTAGATAGTCCCGACACCAACCTCACAAAGTTAATTCTTTTTGGGTTCTTTTTTTTTCAAAAACAAATAAGGCAGATAGCTACAGCTATGTATATGACATACTACTAATACAGTTAGCACAAGTTTCATACATGAAACAGAACACCATACTAAGTGCAATACCGTTTGGGTTTTGGCTGGGCACCCCTCCGCAACATAAATTATGAAAAAATCTTTTGCAAATCCTAGAGAATTTGAATTCAGAACCTCTAGTTCCCGAGATGGGTACTTAACCGCTTGGCCACAGACGGCCCCATACTAGTTGTAACTGAGCTACTTTTGCTGATACCACATTCTAGTCCTGTTTCTTCATTTCTGGTCAGCCAAGCATCCAAGTTTTTAAAAAAAATAGTTTTTAACATGATAAACTCCAACCAACACTGTCCTCTACATATATATATATATCCACTCAGCTTATTTTTCTTGTTTAAAATGCATTATAAAGAATTTGGAAAAGAAAAAAAAAAGAGAAAGAGAGATGAAAAACAAACTAGATTTATACACTCTTCTGAATCAGTTGCACAAAAAAATAAAGGTAAAATGTCAGAGAGACAGTGATATTAGTGTAATGAGAGCAGACTAATAATTCAGGTATGCACAGCCAGTCATTAAAATCGCTATTTGACTAGATCATATATACAACAACACAAGTCCCAAGGACAATGGAACTGCTCCGAGAAGCAAGAATGAATCTCTTCAGTGACTAATAATATTATTATTATTGATATTAATAATAAATGTAGTTTGAAAAAAAAATCTCTCGGTGTCTTTGCTCAGCAGGACGACTGACTGAGCTATAATTAGTATCACAACATGTAAATATCACAAGAGCAAAAGACTCGCTACTCGTACAGCCAAATTCCATTAATGCAAAGTTTTCAAAAGAAAAGCTCTCCTTATTAAAACAGAAATGTCTGCCCACTTAAAAACTTAAATTTGCCCATTGGCGAATATTTTTTTTTACGCTGAAGGTCGAAGATCGAAAAATACTTGCACATTATTGCATATTCATGCAACTCGCTTACAAGCAGCCCTTGGAAAACTTGAGCTAATATAAGTTCTTTGGATGATGTTTTTGTTCCCTTCACAAAGGACATCACTTCATTTATAGCTACATGTAATTGTTATTACATTGTATAACAATCACAGCTCTGAATGAGGCAATGAAGTTGGTGAAGTGAAAAAAGAATCATCCAAAGTTCAACTTATCAATTCCACAAAAGTAAAGTCAGAGAGGGGGCTCCGGTTTCAGCTGGGACTTGAAAAAGGGAATGATCAATTCAACTGAAAATAAACTCAAGTAAGTTGAGCACAAGTGGACTCCACCAAAGTACACTACTACAGGCTTGAATTTGAATAGTTACAGAGCTGAGAAGAGCACTCAAAAGGGCTGTCATCTTCTTTTTCGGTTGAAGAACTTTGCTTGCAAAATTTACAACCAATGGAATTTGGCTACTACACAGCTCTGCTTTGCCATCTGACAGCATCTGACAATAAATAAATTTGAATTGTAATCCGTTGAGATAAAATCGTCTTTTTGTCTTAACTCTAATGAGAAAACTGGCCTCTGGGATTAAATAAGGGTATGAGTCCACACTTGCAATATAGGCCCACCTTTGTCATCTGTTGATGATTACACGCAGCTCGATATACTTTTGTTGTCTGTCGATAACTGCATACAGCCCAAGAGTTAAGTTAAAATTTTATCATCTGGATCTGGTCATTGACCTTACAAAATCTGTATTTACATCTGTGACAATACAGTAGTCTCTGCTTAAATGCACGCCAAATAAATGCACACTTCCCTTAAATGCACGCTATCGCTATGGTTACGACAGATTTTTTACTACCAGTATATAATTTGTGTGTATAAATGCACGCTCCGCCTAAGTTGACGCTTTTCAGCCCTCCCAAGCACCATGCATTTATCCAGAGAATACTGCATCACTTCAGGATAAAACAAATCAATTACCTGACTGAATATAGAAGCACAGAGAGAGTCTGAGGTGGCCGCGGGATAAATCCCATGCTCCGCTTTCATAAAGAGAAGTTGACGCCACAGCCGTTTTCTGCTCAGCATTTTTTAAGTCAAGCACTACAAGCACAGCAATTTAAGGCATTATCTATATACACTGCGACGGCCCCCAACATAAAAAAGAATGCTTACTGCCTATCACATCATCAAAGCAATGCTCACCATTGCAGAGCTACAGACACTTTCAATGAGGAATAGAAAAATTTATTGAGCAATTGCACTCTAGAATTTTGAAAAAGAGATTAAAAAAAACTTGACTTCTAGGTAAAACTGAGACGAAACCGGATATTTACAATTTACATTATTGCAGTGCAAGACCTGACCACACCATTCCTGTCAAACCACAGCGTCAGCTAAGTTATTCGAAAGATGGTGAATAAACTATCCGACAGATTGTGAATAAACTATGACCTTCGTCAGGTGCATCCCTGCCCCGTATTTCACACACCAGTACACCACAAAACTACAACACACACATAATGCAACTCTTTCCTCTACTTCTGTGGTCTCCCTCTAAGATTGCAACACATCTTTAAAACCAGGAGCAATTGTCGTCCTTTCCAATCCCAGTGGTAAAATACCACACACATTAGCCCCATATTTTGCACCAGAGCAAGAATCCTAACAAATCTGTTTGTCATTTGTGGTTCTGATATACCTCTACATGGAGGTAGATTAGAGTATTCAACAAATCTGGCTGCACTTATAATACGACCAAATCTGACACTTACTGTGGTAGGCTTATTATATTGAATGTGCTTCGCCTGCCTCCCCTCCTTCATCAACTCATCTTTCCTTAAAATGAAAAACAGACACCGCTGTACCCACACCTAACAATAATTTAGTGGTTCCCACTGAGGTCTAATACTGCCACACAATCAAGTGAATGTTATAGCGAAGTACAAGGAGCTGGACACTGTAATCTGAGCTCACGGCTACACAAGTCCATCTTTAATGTTTTGTGATCCAAAAAAAGTGACTTCACCTCACAACCCGAAACGTAAAATGTCCTATTTTGCCTTTTACTTTTAACAAAACAAGTGCAAGGCATTACTGAGCTTACGATATTTATGAAATACTCCAAACGTTCTGTCAACAAATGTATTGTTAGTAATACTTTAAATAAAAAGCTACACCGCGTAGTATTCTCATGATCTTCAAAAGTCTAATTTTCCACAGCCCGCATACAGAATGCGAGGTGCGAACAAGGACTGTCATGTACTCCCACCACCGTCATTATGATCACTCAAACAAGTGCAATAGACAGAAAACTCTCTACTTTCACACACGTCACACAACACGCACGACACACACATTGTTGTCTACACACTAGACACGACACATCTAGAATGTAATGGTAAGAATTTTGCATAATAAACACATAGTGTATCAAGCCCTAAGTGACAATTGTCATCCTAGACTTGATAAACGTAATCCATACACCGCGAGTGAGCAGGCCCTTCTCCAGTTGTCTATATGGGCGATACAGAGAGAGAGTGAGAGATGGAGGCATATGTACAAAGATGGGTAAGAAAGGAGAGTTGAGCTCTTACTAACACACAGAAAAAACCAAAAGCTTTAATAATAAACACAACAGCGGCTCGCAGTAATAAGTCTAGCCGCGACGCCTGCTGATTCTATGACATCATCTTTGCTTTCATAAACCATCCACCTAAACTGCAAGAGTGGTTTAGACAAAAGCAAAAAGTGGAACCGCCATCACAACCGGCACAACCAACACAACCGGCAGTCAAATCTTGTGTGATAGACAGTAACTCTGACCTCTGACCCTCCACTGACCACTGGTCTCAGAACACCAATCTGGACACACACACTCTACAGCACACAGTCAGACATGTCAAAGATGGCCGCCTTTCGATGAGAAAGAAAATTATCCTTTAACACTTTGTGGTCACTCGGGGTATATATGCTCCGACCCAAATTTCCCTATCCAGTCACTCGGCACATATGTGCGCCAGGCCTGATAGGTCGTACGGCGTCACGGTTGGCTGTGCCTGACCCTAAAGGGCTCTTTGTTCTTCTGGCTGTGTGACCACAAAGTGTTAAGAGAGACAAATTAAAGGC
The DNA here is from genome assembly GCA_032273245.1 of Phyllaplysia taylori. Taxonomy (NCBI): domain Eukaryota; kingdom Metazoa; phylum Mollusca; class Gastropoda; order Aplysiida; family Aplysiidae; genus Phyllaplysia; species Phyllaplysia taylori. The sequence goes on from JAUKPP010149402.1 coordinate 4,797, forward strand.
CAAATGCCACAAGGGAATCCATGGGAAGTGGTCATTTGTATAGGTGGTCACTTGGGCACATACAGGGTAATTTATCAATGATGAAACCAGCAGCTTTCTCTGCACTGCAAATGACTTATTGTTTCAAAAGTTATGTATAGAGGCCTCCCCTGTTTGATAAGCCTGCAGTTTCAGTCTAATTTTTTTCTTTCTTTCTTTCTTTTCCTGCAGTGTAATGGAAGTTGAAAATCCTTTACCATACTATGTTATATATTTATGTTATATTATATATTATGTTACTACGGAGGTATTTCAAACTTCCCACCTTTCAAAAGTTTAAGTTTAAAATTTATTGGAATGAGTTAAAAATCTGGTTTAATAGTTGTTGTTTTCAAAATTTCTTTAAGCGTAGAATTCAGTAGAAATAATTAATATTTTGCGCTCCTCTCTCCTTCTATCTACACGCTGATTTCCTCTTTTTACTGCAGCTCAACATGATACGTTTTCATCCTGAGGTGTGACTTGTTTAGTCAAGTTTCATGCCATATCCGGTATATCATAATTATATCATCATTCATCAGCCGAATGCCCTGCAGTTGATAATAATAATAATGACTGCATTTATATAGCACACATCCCCGCTTGAAAGCAGGCTCTATGTGCGTTACAATCAGTTAATGCTTCAGTACTATGTCAGGATTGAGGTCAATTTGTACATAATGGTGGGAGAAATGAGGGAGAAATGTATAGTAGACCAGATGCATCATCCACGACATGGCCACATCATTATATCTCTGCAGTGCAGACATAATCATATCCCATAGTTTTCTACCCCCAATCAAGACATTTATTGCTGAGGCAAAGTGCTAGCCTCACATCAATATATGAGTTACTTGAGGTGAAACCATGACACAAACCACTAGACCAGTTGTAGCAATTTCAACACAGAAACGACTCTTGTATGGCAGACCAGATATGCCACCTTATATATTGACTTCACATTTCTCAGGCCTAAGGAAGACGACACTCTCTTTCACACAGAATCCTCCTCTTGGCAGCACTTGTAAACACATTTTTGACTACCGGTAGTGCACAAATATGCATAGCACAGGCAGACATTACCTACAAAATACAAATGCACAAGGTCCCGCACAAGGTCCCTTAGCATACACGCACCCTCGCAGCTTTATGAGCATAAGCAAACACACACACACACACACACATAAACACACACACACATGCGCACACACATACACACACACCAAGGGTTAGACCTCCACATGTTTCCATTAATACAATTAAAAAACCTTGAGCCAATCTTCTGTGCCAAAGTCCACTTCTCTCCATAGCGTTGCCGTCAGTCCAGAGATCTTGGTGACCACTGTATCTGCCTGTGTTCTTGAGTGCCTCAAACCAGTTTCTCCGACAGATGTCAGACGAAGTAACCATGCCTTTTCTTCTTTGCAGTTCTCGGGGATGGAGCAAAGTTTTCTAGAACGTTCTAGTGTTTCTTTTTTACAAAGCCTGCATAGAGCAGTATATACAAAAAAAAGTAAAGTTTTGTTGAAATAGTGTTTCATGTATATATGTATTATTCCTCAGCAAAGACAAGAGTTAGCAGCATACCACAACAAAAATCAACACGGCGAAACAAATATCCCATAGGCAGAAATAACAAAGCTGCTCTATAAACCCACTAGCTTCCAATCTAATGTGCTACAAATCAGAATGTCACAACAACAGACTACAACTCTACAGTCCTCCGTGATGCACGCTGATCAACAGCAATGTACAAATAAAACAGCCTAAGTCTAAAACAAAGCTATATCTACACATAAAGCAACAGCTAGAAATAAAACAAGCTTATCTGAACAAAGATTGCATGAGAAGAGACCATAAGAACCGGTGGTCTAAGCAAGCCTTATTCTTCAGCAAAAAAAAAGTCTCTCTCTCTCTCTTTCACTTGTCTAAATGAAATCTTAACTAAACCCAAACCAGAGCCCTGCTTCGTGGAGCATGTAACACAGCAAAGACAGTGAAACGCAGAAAAAAAACACAACACAGTTACACAGTATTGAGTTGTGAAGAAAGCACCATTTTGGGAATAAACATTTCTGAGATAATTCAGCCATAGGGTTACATAATTTGTCTGCAAAGTGTATATGAAGAAAATGTAAAATATTGGTAAATGTATTTAACATGTTATTATATCTATGTCCATTGAGAAAAATAGATTAATATCAAAAGTGAGTTCACTTCTTTGAGGAAGAGGAAAGAAAGGGAAGAGAAAGGGAAGAGGAAAAAAGAAGGTAAATATAAAAATTTAATGCTGATGTCATACAACTACGTTTACACATACACAATTGATAGCACTTGAGATTTGCAAAGGAAAAGGATCAAGATATTTCATGTCCTATTTCCATTCACTTGAACATATCGTTGATTGTTGAGCAAAGAGGCGAATATCCCTCTATAGTCCTTTTACTGTTCGCCCTTAGGCAAAACAAACGACGATATTTCTCATGCAAAGTTTTGAAAAGATAGAGGGGGGAAAATCAATTGATTGATCTGAACACATTGATTGCTTTGATATTCAAAAGTATCGATAGATCTGATAACACAAGTGTCTGTGAATATCTTGTTTATCTTTAGTTGAGCAGGCTTTTCATTTCACATGAGGAATGTCATGTCAAAACATTTATTTCATGTATCAAATACAGGAAGGGGGGAGGGGGGGGGGGGGGAGTTTCATTATTAACCTATTAAATGCTTAAACAGTCTGTTACCAAACTTCTGTTAGTCAAATTTAAACTTTTTTTTAGGACAAATAAGAGTTGTAAATGTTTCCCACCCCAAATCCTGAATCCACAAGACAAGCTGAGAAAACTTGTCACTTTTGCAAAAGATCCACACTGTGTGCCTTCTATGCCTTGACACTCCTACTCTCAGGTGTACTCGGGAAACATTTCTTTCACTTTTTTATCATTAAAAAAATGTCCCCATTTCTAATATCAGCATAAATTTAAAGCTTTGTAAATAATTTAAAAAGAAAAAAAAGGCTTTGTAAATATATGGAAGCATAAATTCTCTGTGCATTTTATTTTCAGAGCCAGCTCCGATCTATAAAATCTATAATCTTTTGTTAAATTCATTTATCTTTCACATAAATGATCAGTGTGCAGTAAAGAAAGCATTTTGGTTGGAATAAACAATACTACTGCAGCTCACAATCGAATTTTCCTCCTTTCAAATATATCCTTTTTATGGTTGAAAAACCTGCTCAATGAATAGCAGCCGGCATAAAATTTTGATACAAATTTTAGATAGCATTTTCTGTTAGGTATTTCATACCAACAATCCTAGCACAACAATGCAACATCTCTGCATTGAAAAGAAAAGTACAGAAAAGGTTTCTAGAAACATGGGCAAGATACTTTACTTCTATAAATACAGAACCTGTCAAAACACGCAGGTTCATTAGTAAATCTCTGTCAATGCACATCAAATGAGAAGAACTGAATCACAGATATAATCATAAATTGTATAGGATAAAAGAGAGCTCTGTATTTAGTGTCCTATATGTTCTGCTAGTTTCAATGTCAAGAGGGTTTCCTCTGCTCCATCCCGACTGCAATGTAGGAGAAAAGGCAAAGAACTGCATAGCATATCTGGTCAGCCTGCGGAAACACAGGGAAAAATTGGCACATCAGTCAATGGAATTTCCTGACACAACACAAGAAATAGAACAAATCGCCATCAAGCTCCAAAAGGAGGGTATCAGCAATTCGGCAATTTTCAGGGCGACACTTCAAAGTTTAGGACTTTTGGTTGTCTGACTGTGTAAAAACAGCTAGTTGAGTTGTTAATAAGGTAGCCATCTTTAAAGCTATCGATTATTGATACCCCGCTTTGTGAGAACATAGATCTAAATAGATGTCATCCAATGGTCTCAAAGCCGTAAATTTTGACAATTCCCTCCTTTGTGAGGTGACCAACGTCACACAAGAGAACAAGCAAGCATTCTCACACAGTGCAATGAGAAGGCTGAAAAGAAATTCTGCAAGCACAAGTCCTCTGTTCACAACTGGGTGACATAAGTAATATAATTTTTTCACCAAAAAGAAAATTCTGAAAATAATTTTGCACAATAAGGCACTTTGAAGATCAAGTAAGAGGAAAAATTGTGTGCTATAATTTAGAAATGACAAAAAGAGACGGAAGAAATATAAAAAAAATTCAATATGTTAAATATGCAAGTAGCATACCACTTTGAACAAATGATTGATTCAATATATCAATTTCTCAAAAACATTAAAACTCTCAAAATAAAAAGTTGTAGTCTATACAGATTTCTATATATGAAACACAAGAAGGAAAAATAATAATGAGCACTAAACACTATATATCAGGTATCTAGCTCTAAACTTTTGCAACCAATTATGCATTCCAAGTCAGCAAAGCGTAGCCTGGCATGGCACATTTATAAACAATTGAACGGAATTGGATAATTTTCTTTTCCTGCCTCGGCCAGACTCATGCACGTCCCTTTACACCTGATGTTATCCTACTTATTACAGAATTGTTATGCAAATAACTACAGACAAACTCATAGGATGCACACAAGTTAGTCATGCAAAAAAACCAGATATGAAGTGCAATTTGCTGGGATGTAGAAATGAGATGTGGACATCTGTCACACTTGCTCAGTGTATTCAGCACACTTTGATTCACTCTTGCAGAGCAAGCACAGGAATCAGAGTTTTGTAAGGCCAAAAACGTCAAGTTTGAGATTCTTTACATCACCATAACAACACTGGTCATTAATGTAACAATACCAGAGATGAAAATGGTTGAACCATATGGAGCTGACCTAAAAAAAAAATAAAAAAAACCCACAAATCTACTTTTAGTTTTGTTGTATCAGTTCAAGTTTTCAAGGAATTGTCATTTGTGTCACCCTTAAATCAGTTTTTCAGGGAAAATACCACTGTAAACACTATTTTGGTAAGGGGAAGTAAGTATGTGTATACAAAGATTATTCATTTCATCTTAATATAATTATTGCCAGTCCAACAATGCTCATTTTTCCTTCCACACAGACTTAAAACATGTGTCGGATCCCTCATACAATTGCAATTAAGTATGAAATTTGCGAAAAAACAATGAAAAATAAGTTTTACCTTTTGCAATATTCAATTAGTACAATGAAAGTACATGGTCTGGTTGATGAATTTTTAAAAATGCTGTGCATGTGTTACATAGCCAGTTTGAAGGATATTTCTTTCAAATTTGACTGAGCCTGCATCACTTTTTCCCATCTGTGAAATCCTCTTTTTGAGGCTAACGATAGATGGCAGTACTTAACGAAAGCATGATACTGCTTAAAAATAAGTTATTAATTATATTCTTTTGGCACAAAATATGGCACAGAAAAGGACTAGTTTTCTAATGAGGGCATCAAACTTCACAATTGACGTGGTTACAAGAGTTCTAATTATCTCATGATTAAGTCTGCACATATTCCATCACCTCATTTCTCAATAGGAGAATGTTATGACATGCCATTTTTGTTTTTCCATGAATTTTGATGAAACGGCCCAGGAACTTTGTACTTTAATGACAAATATACTTTGCCTACATAGTCTGCCCTGAGCCCCTTTTCCTTGTCCTTTGTCCTACAGTAATTTCCAAATCATTACAAGCAAACAAGTGTCGAGAAAAGATAAATAAAAGTCTCTATGCAAATGTATCAATAAAGGCAAAAATAAAGAAGGAATTGAGGCGTAGATAAAGGAGGAGGGAAAAAAGCCCCCTTTAATTCTAAGAAAATTATTGCATACAGTAATAAATCTGTGTGCAATCATAATCCAACATTTAAAAAAGAAATGAAAGGGTCTGTACAAATCCTTGGCAACAAGCCATTTGTATTTCCATAGATCAATTATGAAAGACAAGAAAGGGCCTCGCCCAAACAGACTAGATGCATAATAATATGTCATGAAGTGATGAAATCAGGCCCTCATCAATTGTGGCGTAAGAGAAGTCAATATCAAAGCTTGTATATTTCTCTTGCCTTTGGTGGATTAATCTATCTTGTGTAGATGTTGAGATATCGCATAACACTAGAAAACTAGATAATATGACTTTAAAAAGATTTTTAAGAAGTGAAGCAAAATTAGCAAGAAAATAGTTTCGTAGCATCTTCAGTTATGTTTTTGTTTCTTTTCAACGACGCTATGCTAAACTTTAACTCATTCTAAAAATGTGTTTTAATGTGGATATAGAGGTGGTTGGGACATAAAAAAAACGTTCACCTTGGAAATTGCCGAACTGTCAGAAAAAAAAGGACAAAAGCTCCTCCCCTTGTTATGGAAGAGTGCCTGATTTCATGAAATCACGACACATATATTATGCTTGTACTTCTAAATCAGGGGCAGAGGAAAGAAGAGAGCAGGAAAGCAAACAAAAGCTGTAACATATCAAATCTTGATAAAGCTACAGACTTATCAATTACCAAATCCTCCAAACTTCTATTGCCTCTGAAAGATGTTTTAGTTTACAAAGACTTGGTAAATTCCATGCCGAACCCTAGAGGTTTTCTTTACTTACAGCTGTTAAAAAAAACGTATGAAAAATATTTTTAAAAAGATGAAAAAAATAAATACGAAAGGGATACGCCATGCTGCTTGTGGCAGTTCCAAAGTAAAAAACCCCAAAGGCTTTCAAATCAGCCGACACATTCACAGGACAGTGCTTTAGAGCAGCTGTTAGAGTAGGTTAAGAACAGAAAAGGCTCAGGGTCTGAGATACAGAAAAGGTGAAAAGAAAGGGGAAGAGAGTGGACCCTCTTGAGACATACTTGTAAATTTTCACTATCATTTCCCCTACCTAAATAGCTGTCTTTAGAAAGTACCAACATACACAGCAAAGCGTTACTGAAATCTAGATGCTAAGTTTGGGGATGTAGCAAGCATAATAATAGAGATGTTAAGAAACAATGAAGCTACAATTTTTGTCAGTGTGTTGATTCAGCAAAGCATGAGAATCTTAGGGCTGCGCGGCCGAGCATTTTGAACAATTATTGAGCCTTTAGTAACACCTTCCACTTAAATAACAATGGTCATTGGGTATGAGATACATTGTACAAACAGCAAAAAAGAAACCTACCATGAGTCATAAGCTGCCCCCTCCCCCTTCTAATATTAAAATATTGAGTGGCTATGGGTTCTTTTTTTAATTTTATTTTAATTTTATTTATTACCTTCTTATTTATTTATTTTCTATTTTTTTTTTTTATTTATTTATTGGGGGGGGGGGGGTTGGCCTACATGGTTATTGATGTTGTTGTTATTTTTCCTACTGATGGCCAGGAAAATGAAAGACTAAGTGACAATTTTAACTTAGTTTCCAACGATAAAATGGTTGAGTACTTGCGTACAAAACCGCATCAGTAAATCACAGATGCATAGAACCCTATCTTGAAGGAAAATGTCCTTTGTGTTAATCAAATCCGAGATTTATTTCCCTTTCTAAAAAGTTAATGGGAAACTAAAAGGGTTAAATTAGTGAGGGTTAGAAATACAAATAAAATTCAGAAAGGGGCCAAAACAGGATGACAGCTTCACAACTTTGCAATAGCACAAGGCTGAAGCTTAAGTAGGGAGAAGGTGCAAAAAATCCATGGTTGATGTTAGCAAATAAGAAAGTAGTAAAACAATGGGGAAGAAGAGAGGAAAAGGAGGGAAAAAACAAATGAAACCAAAAACTGTTGTGTCTAATTACTGTGTTCAAGTTCCGAAGCCTGAGCCAACCTCACTGTGATCATGCGATGGAACATAAGCACTATCTCGTTGGCCTGATAGTGGGGAAGATAGCAACGCAAGACACGTCAACACAATAGGCATCAACAGAGCAAGAAACAACATAACCTCTAGGCTGTTGGCTTGTTTGGTCGTTTATTTAGTTGAGGTTTTACAGCCCTATCAACACCATAAGGTCATTTCAGCTTCAGGAAATAGATGAGGACAATAGTCACACTTAGAAAGACGGAGAAGGAGTTCACTGAACCAGACGACCCATCAACCACCTGCAATCTATCTCCACTGACCTAGCAGTGTGGAAGATTCTAAAATGATCATCATAAACATAGGAAAAAACAAACCATAAGCATATCAACACAAGATTTTTGTTTTGTTAGCGTTTTACAGCTCCATTGACTCTGTAAGGTCATTTCAGCACTGAGTCAACACAAGAGAAAAGTTTCATTGACTAGAGGGTGAAAAAGATACATATATGAGCACAACAGACACAAATAAAATGAGAGAGAGGGGGCATACTACACATCATTTGACGTGACATAATTGACCTCTATTATTATTACTATTATTTTTATTACAACAATGATGGAGATGTAGCAGTCATATCAACACAATAGTCACAACACAGTGACAGAGTGACAGAGAGAGAAGGAGAACATCCTACACAACATCAAGACTGGTGAGGGAGCAACCATGGCACGCTCAGGTACAATAATCAATGGATATGGAGTAACATCAAACCAACTGATTCATTCTGTAAGATCTTACCAACTGATTTACTGAGTACGATCAAATGAACTGATTAATTCTGTGAGATCTTAACAACTGATTTACTGAGTAAGATCAAATGAACTGATTCATTCTGTAAGATCTTACCAATCGATTTACTGAGTAAGATCAAATCAACTGGCAAACTTCGACTAATACAAACAACAATTCTCACACACAGATAATATTTATATATGATGGGCATGGCAAACACTGAGAGGAAGATGTGCCATTACTCTGACAAATAAATCTATTGCACGATCAAAAGATGCGGTGCTTATTTCATGTTGACAGGGAGGGCAAATAAAATGACCAATGTAAGTACCCAACAACACAGTGTGAGGTATGTTAAAAAAAAAAGTTACGTTGTTTAAAGAGGCGCCAGCATCTTTGGCTGTTTTAGCCGTGTGGGGTATGGCAGAGTGCGTAAGTCACACCTAGCACTGCCTAGTGTTTTCACATAAAATACCATTCCTATAGGCCTAATTTGACCATGCTTAGATACGCATGAACTCATCCCAAAGCCCTCTCACTCTTTGCACCATTCATATTTTCCGTCCATCTCCTCAACCCCTACTGACGTCTACGGCGTAATGGTTAGGCTTTCTCCTAGCATGCAGAAAACGGGAGTTTGAGGCCAGTTCGTTTTATCAAGCACTTCAGTTTTTCTGCTGAGAGACACTGTCCCTCTCAGCCCAGATTGGTCCTGACACACAAGGTTAAGGTAGCCCATCTCTTAAATGACCTGATAGTGTTGCATGAGATGCTAAGCCAAATATCAAACCAAAATCCAATTTCCTCAAAATAATTGCTATTTGCTTTTAAGCCTTTTGCAATACTGTAAGACACAGGCTGCCGTAACGCTAGTGGTCAGGCCGATCAGGGGTGAGAGGGTCATGACATCCCAGAGACTTAAAAAATCATCTCACACGCGAGACTCTAACTCCTGTTTGTTGGGTTTGGTGTTACGCCCCATGCAACACTGTAGGGTCATTTACGGGGCGGGACCTCCAAATTTGACATCCATCACCAATAGGACGGGAGTCGAGCCATGAAAACTAAAAAAAAATCTCTGTGAACCTCCCTAGATTCGAACCTGGGACCTCCACGTTGTAGGCGGGCGCATTACCGCACTGCCGCCAACGCCCCCTACTCAAACTCTGGTTTTCCAGTACAGGCAGAAAGGGCCTAAACCAATACTCGAGACACTGATTTATCTTTGACCGTTTGAGTCCTGTATGATTCTGGCTGAGAATGCTCTAAACATCATGCTTACCTCAGTGAAAAGACAAAAACTATTGGTGATGGCGAACAACACACAAGTATATCTATACATGTATACACAAAGGGTGCAGACTCATAAACAGATGAATACCATATTCCATTTTTGTAAAGCGCATAGAGCTTGCTTTCGACCGGGGAAATGCGCTAGATAAGGCGGAGCGTCCACTGACCTGTTTTGTCAGTTGCAGGCCAGGCTCTTCTATATATGATATATACATATGAG
>JAUKPP010149624.1:0-14859 GCA_032273245.1 Phyllaplysia taylori
GAGCTAATTGATGTGTACCATGGTTTTCCTGAACTGTGGAAAGTGAAAAGCAAGGAATATAGTGACCGAGATAAAAAAAAAAAAGAAAAAAAAAAGAAAGAAAAAAGAAGATGCATATGACACTTTGGCCCACTTTCTTTTTTTCTGTCTTTTTTTTTTGCGCAAGGCTAAAGCGAGGGCTAACGCTGTTCGTCCATCCATTACGAACTCTTGGCACAAACAAATGTTTGACAAACAAGTTTGAACGTGTATGGGCAACGTCAAGCTGTCAAACATGTTTGACCCAACATGTTGGATCGTGTATGGGGCCTATATCGAACAGCAAAGGGGTAAAGGTTACAATACAGTAGAAACAATTCCACCAACCTGAAGCCGGACACATCCACTGAGCCCACCAGGAAGATGGTGTTGAGCAGGAAAAGTGCCACACACAAGTTGAGAAGGATTTTACCCGACTTCTCGACTCGTAAAACTCTGGGGAAAGAAACGAAAGAGAGTGTGCCTTGTGTTTAAATCAAATTGTGCTTTCCACATAGGTTAGGGTATAATAATCAATCGAGTTAATTTCTCTGCACTACAACTCTGTAGGCGCATGGTTGAAGAATTAATAAGAACAAAATTAGACTTGAAGTGCTTTTTAAATTGTTTTGCCCTTCGCACTCTGTAAGCGCATGATTGAAGAAATAATAAGAACAAAATTTGACTTGCGCTTTTTTATTTTGATGAGGTGATTTAGCACTTTACACTCTGTAAGTGCATGATTGAAGAAATAATAAGACAAATTTGACTTGTGCTTTTTTATTTTGATGAGGTGATGTTTGCCCTTTGCACTCTGTAAGTGCATGATTGAAGAAATAATAATAACAAAATTTGACTCGTGCTTTTCTATTTTGATGAGGTGATGTTTTTCCTTTGCTAAAATACCACCATTTTGAGATCGAGAGATAAATTCATCTATGGACTCACTTGAAGAGAGCGTATGTGACAATGGTGATGACTAGGGATGCCATGGAGATGGCACAACCAATGTATGTGATGTACGTCAGGGCTTCCTCGTGATGGGAGGGCAAAGCTTCGCCTGTAGATCTCTGAAAGTTGAAAAAGAGGGTTGTTTTCTCAGACACTGGTAATGAGGTTGACGTTATGAATGAGGCATGTTACAATTAACAAATACATTGGATTCTTCGGGGAATACTGAGATTTATTTGTCTTTTTTCAAAGCTTGAAATTTCCTCCAGAATAGAAGTGACCACTCATTGCATAAAACCCTACAGAATTAACAATTTGAGTGTGTAGCATTGAAGAGTATGGCTCTCAATACGGAGATTCATTGACCTTTGTCTATTATATAGCCTACCATAACATGTAGATGAAAAGAAACGTATTTTTTTCATGTTGCTATAAACTTTTTAAAATCTCCACACAATACAGCTGATTAGAAGTCAAACGATTATGAAGGCAAACTTATGTAGGTTACACATTGCATGATCAGGTATAAGTTTTTCGTCTGTTCATTTCCACCATTCGGGTTCACAAAAGCTATTGTATCCCCTCTCCATCATTCAACATCTGCAATGATCGGACACAACTAATAATGAATTAACTACGCTTCTTTTGATATATTACATTTGCAACGAACACAGCTATAGACCACATGTGACAAGACTTACCAGTAGCACAGCAAAGCTGGTGAGATGGCTGGACTTGCAGGTCACATGACCACTTGTCGGCTCTTCAATCGTCTGTACTCCTTCACTTGACCAGCGGGACGCTACGGAGACGGTGAATAAATAGAACACGGAGGTCAACAGAGAACCAACGAGATTTAAATACACAATCGATCTTTATTTGCTATATAATACATTATGGGCTTTTTTTAAAAGTCGTTGTTTATACTGGTGGTCGTAGTTACGGTTTGCTACTGCTGTTGTTGTGGCTGCTAGTCCTGTTGGTGTTGTTGTTGTTGTTGTTGTTGTTGTTTATGCTGGTGGTGTAGAGTAATAGTTCTGCATATTTTTCTTGTCTCTACTGTTGCAAATGATAATGACAACATTAAACTTTTTAGTATCATAACATTGTAACTAGCACCCTTACCATTGCCTCTCTCTTTTTAACACGGGCCGACGAAAGTAAATCAAATGTCGGGGGATGGGAGTGGGGTAGGTATAAACGTGTCTGTTTTTTCCTTTACTTAATAGAAGGCATAACTCTTATATGTTAAAATTCCACTGAATCTCATACCTTGTTCATCCCAGAATACGCATGTGTGGTTCCGATCAGTCTGGAATAGAATGCACAAGTTTCATAATTTTGATATTCAGTCAATATAAGAAGGTGATACAAATGTTCATTATTCAGTAATTATTTCGTGAAAAGTTAGAAAAAGATTATTTATCTACATAGGGGTTAACCAACGAACACACCCTCCCGCCTTTGTTAACTCAGATACAGTAGGAAAGACCCAGAAAGGATTTACAAGACATAACATAGATGGAATGCAGTAGGGAAACGCTAGTACAGAGCTCAGCCAAGTGAAAACATGGCTGAAACAGCCCAAAAGCTGGCGCCTTTCTACATAAACAGCTGAAACTAAGTAGTAACATTTTGTATTCAGTTGGTTATTTATAGAAGCACCAGCCTTTACTGCTGGGTTAGCCAAATAGTAATGTTCAAGACTCCTGAATGCTCAAAAAGGAAAATAAATACTCTCGAATGGTACCTCAAGCTTCTTCATCTTGATCTCCACGGGCTCCGAGAGGTTCTGGAACGTGGCCTTGACATTCCTGACGGTGGCTGACATCACGTTCTGTCGACCAATGATGTTTCGAGTTTCGTTGTTGAAGCCGCCAGCAGGTACAAAGAGCTGAGAGCTACTGTAGCTGACGAAGGAAATGCGGGCGTCCGGGCCGGCTTGGAGTTGGATCAGCTCGCTTTTTGGTAGTTTGATGTATACGTCCTGGAAAGACAGATGGTAAGTAATAAGGGAGATATCATTAATCATTATGGAACTTTACGCGCTACGTACAAAGAATTCATGGTACAGTATGACAAAAAAATCTAATAAAACCAATCCCGAAGCATCGTTATAAGAGTAGATCAGACTGTTTATTGAGAAGTCAAAGTATTGAGTTTAAAATTTAAGGCCCTGATCAGTGGTCAAGACAATACAAAAATAAGTTGTGGTGGCCATCTGCGCATTTCCAATGAGATTCGTTCCTCACACTTCGGGTTGGTCCTGACAGGGGGTGTTGAAGAAGCCCGTCCCATAAATGACCGAACAGTGTTGCAAGACCGTAAAACTGAAAAAAAATCCCCAAAAACTAACTATCCCAGTCCTTACCGAATCTTCATCCATAGTAAAGATGACATTCTCCTCCGTCTGAGATTTTGCTAAAGAGACGGCCTTGACCTTAATATCACCAGAGGTCACGGTCATCTCATCGTTTGACGCCAGCAATACGTCTGAGCTGTATGCGTCCACAAACTCTCGCAATCTGGAACAGACAGTGCGGTATAAAAGAAGGCAAAGGGCATACAGAAACCTAACTTAATCCTCATAGTATGTGTACACACTGGTATCTGGTTGTTCAGGCAAATAGAATTAAGTCGCATCAGAAGTACAGACGTGATTGGAGGCCTAGGTTTACAGTCGATTCGACTTCAGGGGTGTGCAGCTAACATCAGAACTATTAGAGTTAGGGTAATTTGCACGTCGACAAAAATATGACGCTGAAGAGTGGATGGATCCACAAATATTGACAATATATGCTCTAATAATATGAATAAGAATAAAGTATCTGATATAGATATAAATTACGTTTAAGATCTCGGATAACATAAGGCCATCCATAGTCCACTTTGTTTTTGTTTTGTTATGTTTTTTGTTTGTTTGTTTTTTAAATGGCAGGTTACAAAAAGAAACACCGCTTTGACCAGTGATAGTTAATGCGATGGCGATGCGATCTCGTAGACTGTCTACGTCAGCGTGAAGAAGTCTTAGAGTTCTAATTCCGTCTTGTAAATTTAAATAAACTGCATGAAGTAAGTGTATGATATCGTCTCGCAAAAAAAAAAAGAATAAAAAGGAATAAAAACAAAAACAAAAACAAAATCAAAAAAAGAAAAGAAAAGGGGAAGAACATGCAAAAAAAAATTGAGCTGAGGCCAAAAACAAAACCAGGAACAAAATCAAAACAAGAAAACAAATAAGTCCGAAATCTCACTGTGCGTTGCTTCCATTCTGCTCCTCCACCATCTCACTCACGGAGACGTTGACACTGGCAAGGTTGCTCACCACCTTCAGGGCCACCTTGGCTAACTGGAAGTGTAAGGGAAGGAAAGTATCATGAGATAAAGCCAAAGTGCAGGATTGTCTTTTATTTCCGTCTTTCTGTTGTTTTTTCTTTTCGTGATTTTTGTTTCTATTTTGCTTTTTTTGTGTGCACAATAAACTCCATCATTTAAGATCAACTTCTTATCGATAAGCTCACACTATGTATTATATTGGAAGTGTAAACATAAATGTTCTACAAGTTCATATCGCTTACGGGGAGCGTCTATGACCCAGGCGTAGGTAGGCCTACAGTATGTGGATTGGGATCGGGAAAGTAATTCCTTCGGGGTTTTCTAAAGCTCCTTTCCCACTCCTATGGGAGGTGTACATTAAAAGATGTTACCCCCATTCCTACACCCCTCTTAAATGACTTTACAGTGTTGTAGGGAACGTAAAACTGGTAACCAAAAAAATCTCAGCCCTTGTTGGCAACGACAGGTGGGGTCGAAGTAGCCCACCTGTAAAATTATCTTACAGTGCTACATGAGTCGTAATAACAAAAACCCAACAGAAGCAGAAAAGAAGCCAAGTAGCCATCTTGTATAAGAACCAAAACCCAACCACTCCTACCTCCTTGTCCGTGGTTACAGCAGAGTGCAGCGCCTTCAGTTTGGATGTAAACTCCGCCACCTGACCAGCGGTCAGTCCTAGAGCATCATTCGTGTCACTGGCCAGCTGATCTAGGCGCTCACTAGCACTTTGCTGAGAATAGACAGAAAAGTGTGGTTACAGTTTCAAGTGTATAAGGAGATGAGTGGCTCTCTAACGGAGATGGTGATATGTTGTTTTAAGGTCATATTTTAATAGAGAGGTTTTTATTTTTTACATCATCCAAGTCCTCTCGGGGTACCTGGGAGATGTAGCCAGCGAGTTGATTATTTATAGAGGCGCCAGTTTCTTTAGCTGTTTTACTCTGAAACTGTCACGTTAAAGAGTGAAAAAACATGGCATTCGATTGAGATTGTCGAGAGGAGGCCCATTGTGCACGGTGTGCATGTTAAAGATCCCTGCTTGAAAATATAAAAAAAGTGTAGGCCTAGTAGGCCGCCGCCAGGGCAAAATTAAAAGTTTATTCCTTCCCAAATATTTTGGAATGGTTCTCGGCGCCGAAATTACTTACAGATTAAACAGAGCCGTAAGACCCCACACAACACAAAATACAACAAAAACACTAAAATATCTCAAGGACCCGATAGTGATAATGATGCCAAGGTATAGGAAAATAGACACAACAGCGAGCAAAACAACAATAACCAACTAGTAACGACAGCGGAAAGTACACGAAACTGACACCACTCACCAGACACTCCGAGTCCCCAGACCTGATTTCTAACCACCGTCCACTCGTGCACGTGAAGGTGAGAATAGAGCAGCCGACAGATGAGACGCAGGGTTTCGAGTCGCAAACGAGTGTCCGGCACTGGTCAGAGATGCACTTAGTGAACTGAAATGTTTCGCCCTCCTGATGAGAGACGGGAGACGCTTGATCTAATGCAGCTCGGAACTGAGGCCCAAGGTCACTTGTGATGCAGTCTGAAAAAGAAGGATATCAAATTTAGTTTAAAAACTTGCTTTCGTTCATTTTTAGACGTTCTGAGATATTGGAAAAAATCGTCATGGAACAAATGGGTTTTTATAGAAACGATCCCTTTTTTTAAAAAACGAAAATGTGGGAATCACACGAATTTGAGAAAAAAAACACCCCAACATTTTGACTTACAATAATTGTGATGATATAAGCTCTTGATTTTCATAGAATAGACATAGCTGACTTGGAAAAAAAAACGCTTTTCGAATATCGTCAGTGAAAGGCATAGAGACGGAAAAAAAGGGAGAGAAACAGAGAGAGAATGAAAAGAAGGGGGGAGGGAGAGAGAGATTCAACAAGATGGAATAAGCGATACAAAGGGAATGGGATAAAGAACAAAACGATTTAGGTTAATTTCGGTGTAGATGTGCATCCTGTAGACATACTTGAGCCATGACTGACAGTTGTCGTCACTAACGTCTCCGGGATATGAAGAGTCTCCATATTTGTCGGAAGGTCGCCTGACGATGTCAGCAAGACGTCTTGCCCTCGGGTCTCAAGAGAGGGCGTCATCTCAAAAGAAGACTCAAATGTCAGCCCTGGTAAAAGCATAGTTTCTAGAGAACTTGCTAGCTCTTGAGCAGTTGCCAAAATTTTCGCTTCTGCCGATTCTTTCGATATCGTTAAAGGTGTCGGACTTGTCTGTTCAGAGGCCGCCAAAGAAAAATCCGTTCCAGAATTCACAGTTGTCGAAACAGTTTCATATTTGAAAGTTGTAGTCGCTAACGTTTCTCGAAGTTTTGAAATGCTTACTCTTTGGTTCAGAGTTTTAGATGCCCTATCATCAACGTGTGCAGTTTCCTCAGTCTTCACAAAACGATGACTTGGAAACGTTATCAATTGCTCTATTGGAGCTGAAGGCGGCTCCTCCATTTCGCTTTGTGAAGCTGTTGCCGCAGTCGAAAAACCCGCAGTCGTTAGTAAGGGAGGATTTGAGAAAGGACTACCTGTACAAGTCATTGTTTCACTGACATGGAGGCCTGATATTCTTCTACTGAGCTCCAAGACAGGGATTGAACGTTTCTGAGTGGCAGGTACACTTTGCCTTAAACGTGTTGATCCAACATACGTTTTGGAGTATACTTGCGTTTTAGCAGCCACTGTCAAAGATGGGGACACCGACGATAAAAGTATTCTGCTGCTCGATCGTATCGTTGTCCCCTGATCTGTTTTGGTACTACGTTTGCTATTCTCTTCCAACGGCATGTGAGGAGAAGTAAATGCCAACGAAATATCAGCGCCTTTAGTGTAAAGGTGATTATCTGGCCAAATTAGCCAAATGTTGATTGTCAAAGGCGGTTTAACACTAGGTCTAGATTTCACACCTAGAGAGTGTAGGCTTGCATCTTTTACCAGAACAAAGAAAAGGGATAAAAGAGTGCAGCCCATGTTTACCACTAAATTATATGGTATGTAATTCCCTTCCTTCATTGCAGGACACCAGGTAGATACCGTTAGCGCCTACTATCAGCATGGGAAAACATCTATTGGAAACAGTGGCCTATCTCAAGGACACGGCTAAATATCATTGAATAGCGTTGATTGCAGGAAAAAGGCAAATGTCCAGCAGTTGGAGATCAGCAAGGTAGGTAAGGGTAAGTTTAGTGAGTTCCTACATTTTGGAGTTTCGTACAAAAGATGTCTGAGTAATTCATCATACGTGCAAAATGTCACTGCAGTAACTCCAGAAAAGACTTAGTTTAAAAAAATGGATGTGTGAATTCAGAGAAAGATTAGCGATGAGTTCATATAGTGGAAACATTTTATGTATTGGAAAAATCAACAGATGCTGGGCACAGAATCAACTGGATCAAAGAATCAGAAGCTACTTTTAATCTCATGAAGATCGGAATATACATGTACTTCCAAGCACAGACGTTTGGAGCATTATCGAAAAAGACGACCGTTTCAACAACTTAGGGTGGCCAGTCTTTTATTGTCGCTTCTTTCACCCTTCTAAACGACTTTGACGTTATCTCTACAACCCTAAGCCATATATAGTGTGCCAACACAAGACACGAGCTTGTTCCGGTAATGAGCTGTCTGTCTTGCAGGTTCGAGTATTCATTTTATGATGATCGACTTAACCTCGATCACAAGCTTTCCGGAACGCAATGCAAGACATTAATTACCGGGTGCATTCACATAGTTTAGCCAAACACATTTTTTTCTTGTTCTTATTGCGAATATGAGAATGGTTCCAATTATTCTGCACGCCCACATCTCTACAGATAAATTATGTTTGTTGCCGGACTGCAAAACAATACAACGGCTTGGGCAAAAACGTAGAAAAATTAAGCGAAGCCTTTTGTATTTCGGTGAGTATCACTCTTTAGATTAATCGACGAAATTTAGATTTGTGTATAGTTGCAGCTAAGCTTCAGGCAATATTGCACGAGTTTTAGAGACCTGTGAATTGAGCATGGTCTTTACACCACACTATTATGGTGGGACGGAATTTTGCAACCTTGGCCTGCCTATCAATAGCTGGTCTGTTTTCCTATTAAGGTGTGAACTGTAGTATGTCTTGGGATTGTCTCTTTGAGGTAAGATCTTCAGACCTGACAAAAGCCTTTTGCATACTTAAACCTAATTAACGCAGTTGTTCCCTTGTCCCTGCCGTCTCTAGTGAAGAGCTTGGCCTAACTTTATCGATCAATAAAGTTTCCAAACCCGATCGATTACGGTAGTTAGCAGGACAAGACAATAGAGTAGAACAGCAGACACTCCACCCACGTCTGTTGTGTTTGGTTTGGTTTCGTTACAGTTTTACGTCCTCTGCAACACTGTAAGGTCATTTAAGAGATGGGATTCTTCAACCCTGTTTGTCAGGGCCAACGCGGGCTGAGAGGAAGGACAATCCCAGCAGAAAAAGTACCATATCGTCCGCGCTCGGGATCGAACTCGGATCTTCCGTGGGACAGGCAAAGCGCCAAACCATTTCCACACAGCGCCGTTGTCTGTTGTGTAATGGCTAGGCTCTCCGCCTATCGTGCAGAAGACATGAGTTTGGTTCCCAAGTTGGAATGAGATCTGCGTCTTTCTGTTAGGATCTGTTCCTCTCAGCCCGGGTTGGCCCTCGCGAGTAGAGTAATCGTCTCTTTAATAACACTCTGCTTGTTCTGTCACTCTCAAACCCAGCCAGCTGCAACTGTATCTCTGGCTACTACGGGCGTAAAAGTACACAAAAAAAACCAAAGTACTGTAGGCTCATAATCGGAATCCATGGAAGCCGTCATAAGAGAACAAAATACATAATAACAATACCGCATCTTACCCCTTCATTCTTTAGGCAGATGCACCCAAATGTCGGATCCCATGCACGGAACACAAACATTCACTCGCAGACGGGGGTTCTAAGAGTGCAAAGAACGGCCACCATTTCTATGACGTCAGAGTAAGAAGCCTAGGTAATACATATCGTTGGTTGTTTCGCACAAGGGCGAACAGTACAAGGGCGGTAGTGGGTATTCGCCCCTTTGCTAAACAATCAGCGATATTTGACTTTTGCATAAACACGACTATGAGAGACACTCACATTTTGTGCAGACTTGACGTTCTCCTTCACACACGCACTCTTCTCTGGCTGTCTTGGACGGAATGCATTGGGGCACTTTCGATTCGCACAGTTTACCTGAATGGAAAATAGTACAACATCACATTATCAGCATTCTCATTCTCAAAGTACAAAATTATCGTTTTCAATTCCTAACAAACACCTTTCCCCCCAAGGATAGTGCAATTTTAGCAGCCAAAATGTGTGAACATTTAACTACAATTGTTTTTTCATACCGATGCCATGGAGTGACAAACGCGCCCGCCTGGGAACGCGGATATCCTGGGCTCAAATCCTGATTGATTCACAGGAAATTTATTTGGAAATTTTCTTGGCTTCTTCCAAGGCCGACATCAAAAGGGAAGGTCCGCCTCTTAAATGACCTTCAGGTATTGCGACATCGTTAAATCGAAACCAGCCAACCAACTTACGGAGGCTCAAAACTGTAAACCAACTAATCAAAAGAAACCCCAAACAGAGAAAACATGTCGATAGAGAGAAGTAACGAGTGAGCTATTTATAGAGGGCCAGCATCGGCTGTTTTAGCCTCGATAAAGAAAAGGAAAAAGAAAAATGTCTTACCAGTAAAACCCTGTGGACAAATGCAACCTCCGTTGAGACAATCTCCTCCATTAAGACAGAAGACATCCTCACAAGACTTAACCTCGATATCACAAAAGTCTCCTGTATAGTTAGCGAAACAATCACAATACATTATCTCCTCCGCTCGCGTTGGGTACGGGATCTTAGAAAAGCCGCCATTGATAGTCGCGAAGGGCGCACTTGTCGTAACAGCGTAGAAATCCACGAAGTCCTTGTGTTTGCAGACGCCATTTTGACAGGGGGAGTCTAGGCATGGATCTCTGAACTCACAGAAAGTACCCAGGTAGGTTTGAGGACACTCGCACTGTGCGGTGTACTGCGGGATGTTGATGGCGCGGGCAAAGACTCCCTGTTGGGCCGTTACGAATGTTCCAGGATCCGAGGAGGATGACGATGTCAGAGACTCAGGTGCATCTGATATCAAGCATCTGTTGGTGGTTTTTGTTGCCAGGGGTGTTTGAAAGTCGTAAGTTTGGGGTGTAGGGGGGGGGGGGGGGAGAGAAATGAAATTTTATTTTACACTAAAATATCAATCTCTTTACATACTCTAAAAAATATGCTGCAATAAGTAAGTACACTAGTTCAGATTTGGTTGCCAGTTTTACGTCCCCCGCAAAACTGTAAGGTCATTAACTTAAGAGACATCGCCACTTCAAAGTCGGGCTAAGTTATAATTCTCAAAAACTGACGTCAATGTAGAGCAATGAGGTTCTAATTTCCGTAAGAAATTAAAGGTCAGAAACTGCTTATCCCAACAGCTTTTCTCTGTCTTGTTTCCTTTTTGTCCTACTCAGTCTCTCTCTCTCTCTCTCTCTCTCTCTCTCTCTCTCTCTCTCTCTCTCCCTCTCTCTCTCTCTCTCTAACTTCATCCCTTTTTCACAAAATACACAAAAGGACCCCGACACGAACCAATCCAATATCGACTCACCTCCCTTGATTCTGACAAGGGTTTCGTCCCTTGGCACAAGGATTCTCCGCCTCGCATTTTTCCCCCACCCACTCATCCGGGCAGTCACACTCATAGTCGCTGTCGCTCACATTCCTGCACGCGCCTCCATTGAGGCACACGTGTATACTGCACGGGTCGAAGGCTGAGCAGTCCGACAAGTAGAAACCATCCAGACACTCACACATATGGCCGTCAGGGGGAAGATTCCGGCAGAGAGCGCCATTACTACACACCTGGAAAAACAGCAACATTAGAGTATTAACTGAAATTACCTTATAGGGTGGATAGTTGCTACCGTACAAACTTACCTGAACAATCTTTTTAAAAAAGGCAAAAGAAAGAAATTTCAAAGCATTTATCGACGTACTCGTAGTTGTCTGCGAACCACTGTCGCTGAAATGACGTTACAGTGTCGATAGAACCAAACAAACGTACGAAAATAATATATTTTTTAAAATTGAACTTGCATGGTCAGCGCATTTATCATCATACTCGCAGTTGTCTGCGTACCACTGTCTCTAAATAAGCTAACCAAAAGTGACATGAAACCGCAACCAAACAAAAAAATGACTTACATCCTTAAAACACCGCACCACTCACGGGCGCTGAAATAATCACACAGTGCCGATATGTAAAATCTAAAAAAAAAAAAAAAAGAATTGAACTTACACGGTCAGCGCATTTATCCACGTACTCGCAGCTGTCTCCGTACCACCCTTTAAAGCAGTTGCACTTATAAGCTGACCTATTACCCTCAGGGTCAGCGGGTCCCTGGGCGCTCTCACACGTGCCATGGTCGTTACAGGGTGAGGTGAAACAGACGTTAAACTTTTCACAGATCTGCCCGTAGTAGCCAGCGCTGCAGTTGCAACTGGGTGACGGAAAGGAGAAGAAAGTTGGGTGAGTCAAGTGGTGGTGGGGTAAGGATGGGGGTGGGGACATATCATGGACAAATATTTCACTGGTTGTATTGCAAAGAAGCAAGTCCTCCACTGTTTTCCTTGTGGTATACGCCCATGTACAAAACAATCAGTGAATTAATCAATTGTTTGTCCTGGAAAGAAGAAGTAAAAACAAGTCCTTTCGTATCGTTGCGCTCGGTCAGAAGTTAGAAGTTACTTATTTATAGAGGCACCAGCTTCTTTTGCTGATTTAGCCTCGTTGCGCTCGAACGAAACAGGAATAAGTGCATCAACTTCTAACTTCATTATCATTACTAAACAATTTAATCTATTAACTATAAGCTCTGCTACAGCTCCCAAAACTGCTTCCATGATACTTAAGTTATGAAACACGATAAAAAGTCGATAGCACCTAATCAAATCACACGGAGAATCCTTTCGACCCTCTTCATTCAATAACAAAATGCAGGCTATTTAGAATAAACCACTATCCCTGCTCCTTCTCCTTCTCTCTCTCTCTCTCTCTCTCTCTCTCTCTCTCTGTCTCTCTCTCTCTCTCTCCCTCTGAACTATCTATCTCAGTTCCCAAAGTTCTCTCTCCTTTGCTCCATACCATTTCCACATCCTACAATATCAAACAGCGCACCTTCTCTCCATCACTAATCTCAGCTCTCCTTCTCACCCTCACCCTATCCCTTCCCCTTTCCACCACACCCATACACATACATACACACGATCATATTATTTTCAAGATATGCTTCTCCTCCCTAAAAATTAATATTATGATATACAGTTTGTTCAGGTTGTGGTGTGTGATTATTTTTTCTCTACGTGTCCCATCCTAAAAAAAACAAAAAAACATCCTGAATAGCCATCATCTTACACATAAATAATAACTATGTTCAATTTTAACACGACCCCCCCCCCCCCGCTCTTTCCATCTGAATCATCAATATTACAGTTGACAATATTCCACCTACCTTGCCCCCAGGTGAGCGCGCATATCATCAATGACACAGGTTCCGTTCCCACAGTCCAGGCCATGACACAGATCCTCTGTCTGACACTCTTTGCCCGTGAAGCCAGGCAGACAATGACACATATAGGAGCCCGTGTCACTCACAGAGCAGGTGCCCTGGTTCTGGCATGGCTCTAGGTAGCAAGGGTCGCCGATCTCACATTTCTCTCCACTCGTTCCTGGCGGGCACTGCAAGAGATGAGAGATAGTTAAGAGAAATTAAAGGAAGGTGTTCATTCTTAGAGGCACAAGCTTCTTTGGTTGTTTTAGCCAAAGGCATATACACATGATATACATAAATCATTCAAAGGACACTGAAAGGGGAGAGATAGCCAAACGAAATTAAGGTGTGTTTAACCGGCGCTGTGGTGTAATGGTTAGGCTTTTCGCCTATCATGCGGAAGACCCGAGTTCGATCCCCGGTAGCCGGCGATCTGGTATTTTTCTGCTGGGATTTTTCCTCTCTCAGTCCGGGTTGGCCCTGACAGGCAGGGTCGAAGAAGCCCGTCTCTTAAATGACATTACAGTGTTGCAGGAGACCTAAAACTGGTAACCTAACTGTGTTTATACGTAACATTCAAGAGTTTTTCGTAATGAACACTGTAAGGCGAGAGATAGTGGAGGAGACATAAAGGCCCATTTACATGTACAAAATCATCAAGGCGATGCTTCTGTATTCGGTAGGAACAGAAAAACTTAAATTGCATCCCACGCCCCATCTCCTCCCCACTTGCCTGGTAGTAGGCATCACGCCGACAGTGTGATTTGTAAGTCAAAATTGCACCTTTTGAACAGATGACGGTTACTGATGATTATTCTACTGAAATCTTGACGAGTATCTTCATTTCCGAGTTGAAGAGTAACAGTCTGTATACAATTTCATTGCTGCTACCTATCTATTCCCGTTTAAGTATGTCCTATACACACGTCCTGGCAATCACAGTAATATTATACCTGTATTCGGTAGTTAAAATACCACAAAGAATGTGCAATAATTGAAGTGTCCTGTTGAGTACTCTGCAATCCTCATTTTCACTCAACTTACAATGCAACGGTATGTGTCTCCTTCCGGAACACACTGGCCGCCGTAGTAGCAAGGATTACCGCTGACTTTGCAGGCGTCAACCTGTTCACAATGCGCACCGGAATAGCCAGTGGCACATGCGCACTCCCAAACTGTGTCCGACTTCCGGATACACTCGCCTCTTCCCTTCAGACAAGGGTCCGGCATGCATGGATCCAGTTCCTGGTGAAAATTTGGCAATGAAAGCAGATACTAATTTATTGTCTTATAACAAAAGTACCTGGCAAAACTAAATGAAATATGCTTGAGAAAGTTCACACTTTTAGAAAATGATCGAGGCATTTCTGATTGACCTTTAAAGTAATGTGTTTTGTTAGTTTTGCGGTGGCCCATTGTACCATTGTCCTTTAGTGAAAATCACAACTGAATACAACCCAGGGTCCTTAAACATCGCACGAGATACGAAAAAAACCTCGATACTATCATTATTCCAATTCTGGGTGGTTTTTTTCTTTTCTTACTGTTTGCTTGGCACCTTCTTCTTTAATTTCAATAGAGTTATAAAATGTGTTCTTTGTGTCTTGTTTATGACAATTATTGCTAGATCTATAAATGTCGAAAGTGCACAAGCGCAGAACTAGACTGACATGGCTCTGCAGGTCGTAAAGACTACTTGAAGAGTGCATAACCCATATAAGTTCCCAATCAACAACAACAACCAACTGTTACAACAACAATAACAAACAACAACAACAGCAACAACAATTCTGTTTTATTTGAGGTTTTATTGCACTGTGAACATTAAACGGCCATTTCAGCACCAAAAAGTAGATAAAAAACAATCGTTACACATTGTGTATAGATGCAGCAGTTGCAGACCACCCCG
>JAUKPP010149735.1:0-14858 GCA_032273245.1 Phyllaplysia taylori
TCTCGTAAAATTTCTGATATATTTCTTCCTTTTATAAACCCTTTCTGATCTGAACTAACGACAGACTTTATTACTGTCTGTAGTCTAAGCGCTAATGTTTTGGTAAGAATTTTGTAGTCTGCGTTTGTGAGAGATATTATCCATTTTTCTGTTTTTGTTTCCTTTTCACTTTATATTCTTAATCCTGTTTGGTTTACGGCTCTTGCAATTTATTTTGAGAGGCGGATTGCTCTATCCCAACCGGTGTCTGTGGTGTATTGGTTAGCCTCTTCGGCTATCATGCGGAAGACCCGAGATCGATCCCCTCTTCGGACGATCTGCGTTGTTTCTTCTCTCGGCCCAGGTAAGCCCTGATAGGCAGGGTCGAAGTAGCCCGTTTTTAAAATGACCTTACAGTATTGCAGGGGACTTAAAACTGGTAAGCAAACCAAAAGCTATACCCGAAATCATCAGGGCAAACGTGGGCTGGGAATACGTTCGTATGTGAGAGAAATGCCATACTTCCGGGGTCGGCTGAAAAGTTAGCCAATGCTTCCAAGGCCGGGAAAGCAAACCCGCAAACAACAGTGAAACAAGACAAAATTTACTGATATATAGAGTGTTTTTACAAGTCATGGTTATGCAGTGGAAATCGCAGCAGGTGATTACAAGGCTGTGTCAAGACTTCTTGGCTAAAAACGAGGGCAGCGGGACTTAGCTAATACCAATGTCTGTGGTGTAGTAACCATTTTCTTTGACTATCCTGCAGATGCTGAGAATTCGATCCCAAATTTGGAGGAACATCTCCGTATCTTTACTCTTTTTGGGGCGTAGTAGGCCCACGTGTTTTTATAAGATCACTCTCAGCCTGGGTCGGTCGTGACAGGCCGGGTTGAATGAAGAAGCCCACCTCTAAAATGATTTTACACTGCTACAAGCGATGCAAAAATAAAAGAGAAACCAAAATAATGTATATGAATGTTGGGGGTAAAAGGGTTGGCATTGTTCTACTTACCTTCAAGAGGCAGAGCATAAGATTCTAATGTCGTTCTATGATATCTGAGCAAGTCACTAATGCTATTTGAACTGACTACCTTCGTGTTCGACGGCAGAAACACAAAATATTCTCCACTGAAAAACCAAGATACGTAGCCTATATTTCCGTTCTCATTTCCATCCTGTAAAGTAAAATTAAGACTTGCTGTTCAGTGATCTCGCATCATAATCAAGTTTCCAGGTGTTGAGTTTACATAAGCTTTCTCTCACGATTTTTCCAGGTGCTTATTGTTTTGACTAGATAAACCCCACATATTTTCCCTCTTTTTTATGTATTGGTTTTTGGCCTTATGCCTCTTGCAACATTGTAAGGTCATTTGAAAGGCAGACTACTTCGACCCTGCCTGTTTCGGCCAACCCGTGTTGAAAGGAACACCAAAGAGCTTATAATTTCATAAAGAGATGCAAGCTCTGTCTGGATTAGTAAGCGGAAAGAGAAAGAAAAATGTATACGCAAATATGTAGCGAAATTCCTACTCTAGCGCGTTACTACGTTATAGTATAAGAGAGTAAAGAGTAAAAAACTAAAATCATGACGTGGTTGATATGAATCAATAAAGGGAGGCAAGTTGCCTCTCTCGGTACTCCTTCTCTCCGGGAACACATCTCAGAAGCGACAGGACAACACAGGCGCCGGTATGGCCTACAGATTGTTTAAGCATTCATTTTTCTGCCTTGCCATCATTACGAAACATGTCTATGAAGTCAATAATATCATCCAAACACATAAGACAAGTAAGACTTATGAAGTGTCAAGATAGTTTCTAAACAAAATCAGTTTCCTGTCTTAACGTGTCGTTTTTATGTACGTGTGTATTTAGTTTCTGTATTCATAACACCAAGTTAGAAATTGATGATAGCCACGTCATTTATTTGAAAGATTATCTGTATTTATTGGCCCTGAAGTCTGGAACATTTGTATGAAGAACAGATCAAAATTGATATGTACTTTTAAAAGCCTTTTGCATGTTTTGACCACACGAGTCGGCCCTGTGGGCAAACACTGTGGAAAGAAAAGGCCTTATGTTCAAAACCCGGAGGAGGATTCACCAGGATTTTGTCGGTGGGGCTTTAACCCTATCCGGCACAAACCCCAGTTCAATCGGAGATGGACGTTGAAAAGCAAGCTTCGTAAAAAAAAAAAAAAAGAGAGAGACTTAGTTTTGCAAGGAAAAAAAAGTAAACAAGAAGAGAGAAGAAGAAGAAGAAAAGAGGAAAAGAGAAAATCAAAATACATATGTCAGTGATGCCCGGATTTTGTTTCGTTAGTCAATTAACATAAACTTGCCCAAGTATTATTTTATTGCCGCCAGAATAAGATCAATGTCTCTTAAGTTTTGCTATTATGGACAAGCCCCAGTGAACGCGAGATAAAAAGCCCTCACCCCCTTGCAAAACTGACATAACAATTCAATGTTTTGGAGTGGCCCTCCATGTCACCTGATCTTTCAGCTATCGAGCACATTCATTGGGGCGAATTGGGTTGGTGCGTGAATAGTAAGAGGCGACAGATTCGAACCGTGCACACACACACACACACACACACACACACACACACACACACACACACACACACACACACACACACACACACACGTGCGCGCGCAGAGAGACAGAGAGAGAGAGAGAGAGAGAGAGAGAGAGAGAGAGAGAGAGAGAGACCCAAAGGAAATTAAGGTGAACAGAGGAAAGAATCTACATGTATGTGGAGGGTTATGTCAGTATATTTGTAAGTATTCCCGCCTGTCATTGGCGAAAATAGAGTTCGATTCCACCACTGATAGAGAATACTTTTCTTTACTTAGGGAGAAAGTCGGTACGTGCAGACGAATTGATAGAAACACAAAAAATGGCCGAGAAAAGCACACGATACCAGAAAGACCGACAGAGAAGGATATTAATGATATAAAAAAAAACCGAACGTTCTCAAGTAAAAAACAACAACAACAACAACAACGGGGATCTGCACCAATGTTAACTGTTGCCTTATCAAGAACTAGAGACAAGCATTTTGCATTTATTTTGTCTCCAAATGCACAAGCCAGAAAATATTATGTTGTCCATGAAGAGTAGTCTAAGTAACTGTACAACATGTATTAAAAATAGCCTGTGAGTACCTACCTATTGTCCTATTCGTTTGCTTTGATCCACAATATTTCATTGGTTTACAGGTTTCTTTGTTTTGAAATTCCCCACTGCTATGTCTCACTTTCAGCATAAAACTGACCATATTATTTCCCTCTCCTTCTGCCCCCTCCGAAAAACCCCAGCAAAGCCGGGTGCTCAGCTAGTACTTTTAATTTCTGAAAGTGTTGGGCTCAATTGATTTGACCTGGCACTTATTATGTTGTACGGGATGTTAGGTTTGTAAGCAGTCGTGTGAGTTTGATTTCCCAAAGGCAAATCGGTGTGGGTTTGTATTGTAGTCAGCTGTGGGAAAGTACATGTACGACCAGGGGCGAGGGGCGCTCCATGAGTAGGAGGAGCAAGCAAAACTGAAATACTGTATGGGTAAAAATTAACTATTTAAAGAAAAAAATGGGAAATGGCTCATTGAGAAACTTAGATTTTCCAGGCAGACAAAAAGATGGAGCCAGCATTGCTTTTTTGCTTGTATAAACGCTACGCCCGTGTGTACGACTACAAATAGGTTGGTTTTGGGGTTTTTAGTTTTACGTCCTTTGGAACACTGTTAGGTTAGAAAATTGTCATAGATGGGCCGCTTCGACTCTGCCTGCCAGGGTCAACCCAGGCTCAGTGTGACGGGTACATGTACTACCATAGTACAAAGACGCAGATGCTCCTCCCCATGTGGGAATCGAACTCGGGTCTTCTGCGTGATTGGCAAAGGCAAAGAGCATTACCATTCCAACTTAAACGTTGATTATCGATCTAACTAAAGTGATTATCGAGATCATTCAATAATTGGTACTCTTGCTTTCTAAGACTCTAAACGTAATCTTGCAACAGTTGCGAATAAAGGGAACCAGAATCTATAAAATTATCTTAGTCGGCCTATAAAAACGAATGTAACCCTTCTGCGTGACATTTCTTGCTTCACAATGAAGGAGGAATAATTGCAAAAAATGCGATTACTTTGTGGGATCCTTATTACTTCCCTTGATAAATTAACTCTTAAAGCGACCGTCAGAATGGACCGATTGGTTTTGAATATAATATATCGTAACACTTATGGCTTTTTAGTTATATCGCCCTTGTAACACTGGGATTTTGAGGGCATTTTAGGGCCAGGGCCAGCCTGGGCTGAGAGGGACACAATATCTCAGAGGAGAGACACAGATGCTCATCCTACAGGAGGATCAACTCCTGTCATATATGCGTGATATGAAGGAGCCTTATTCATGTAAATGCACCAGACGTCAACATGAATATGTATTAATATATTTTATCTGGACTGTGACTAAAACTATGAAAAAAGGCAATATTCATTATGTTGCCTGCAACGAAAATGACCTAACAGTATTACAAGGGGTGTTAAAAAAAATAAAAATTTAAATTTTGGTTTGGTTACCAGTTTTACGTCCCCTGCTACACTGTAAGGTCATTTAAGAGACAAGCTGCTTTGACCCTGCATGTCAAGGCCAACCCAGGCTGAGACGGAAAAAATCCCAGCAGGTAAAATACACAGATAGTCTGCGACAGGGCCAATTAAAGAGCCCTGTCCCTTCTTATGAAGCTGTATATCAATTTCAATATGCACGGTGACTGAAACACATTTACACTTATCACAGCTTTTGCTTTCTACAGCAATTTTAGTGCCAGGTTTTTGTTTGGTTTGATTACCAGTTTCAAGTCCCTTGCAACACTGTAAGGGCATTTAAGAGATGGTCTACTTCGACCCTGCCTATCATGGGCAACCCAGGCTGAGAGGGCCAAATCTAAGCAGAAAAACAGGTGCTCATAATCATATGCATGTGGGATCAAACTCAGGTTTTCTGCATGATAGGCAAAGAGCCTAACCATTACACTATAGACGCAGGTAGATTCCTTGTTTTGTTGAGGCCTGTGACACGATGTACACTAGGCTCATTTCAGTGACAAGAATTATACGACAATATCAATGGTTGAGGAAAGTAAAAGGATCAATATGCACCAAAGCACATGCAAAGCATCCATCCGGCAGATCTAGAGCAAAATTGCTGAGCAAAGATGTTTATCAGCAAAATTTCCAAGAAAATGCAATGCATTAGTACACAAGAAACGTTCAACGCAGAGATAAGAAATAGAAATAAATTTATTTGAACCACCTTTCAACATTGCATTCCATATAAAATACACCATGAGACACACTTCATATCACCCTGTCTCAGCGAGAGAGTTGCTATGACAACGGAGATAGAAGCTGATACAGATACACTAAATTCATAATGTAAGTACTGAGACCTTATCATACTAAAGGCACAGAAAGGACCCAAGAAGACGAAGAAAGAGAAAAACAGCGTAAAGTTGCGTTCCAAATTAAAAGCACCCATAACATGTATACCTCAATTAGCCCAAAACAAATGAAATGTCTAGGTATGAAAATGAAACAGATCAGGGCAGTTAAAATGAGCAATGACTGCAAGTGTTTTTTCAAAAGGAGGCACTTACTTGTTCCCATGATGAGAAACGTGATATGTGTGATTGCAATATAAATGAGATGTCAAAGTATGCGGCTTTTCATTGAATTATAACATGATTAAAACAACAAATTTTTTTTTTAACTTTTAGTCAATAACTCACAAATGTCACATGGAATAAAAACAGTTTCAGTTGTGTCTGAGAGTTACATATTTTTTTGGCATTTCTAACACAATTCTCAAAACAAAAATACTTCTAAAAACATAACAGCAAGCAAAGCCATGTTAAGTATGAACACAACAATTCAATAAATAGAACAGAAGACCATTAACAGTAAACGATCAAACAGCAGCTGATGTATAACTTTCCTCATAAAGCTCACTATTCATCAAAAGATCCATCCTACATCCTATCGCACAATCAGATGGGCAGGGGCAATGTCAAAGCCGGAGACTGAACAACCCATCAGACTTTACAATCCTTGGGGAAAATCCCTGATGCTGTCTCACCATTCATCACATGTCTGTCACAGGTAACCAGTCTTGGAGCAAAATGGCAATCAATGTTCTCCGGTCATGCAAGTCATGAACATTTATTTGCGATACATGATTAAGGCCGAAATGGGTTGTAATATGATGAAGGAATGTAATAAAAATTGAATAAGATATAGAGAAACGGAGTCAATATCCTTCATAAGCGAAAACAAATTTCTAAAATTTAGATACCATTTAATCCATTTTTTAAGAGAAACATAAAACAACTTCTCAGAATGAAGAAGAAGAAAGACTCTAACTTCAATTTGGCACATACAAAAAGAAAATTAGGAAAATACTCCGACTACAAAGCAAATCAATATGAAATCCAAGTAGGCCTATCCTACAATGTCAAACAGGTAATAACATGTACCCTGCCACCAAATATCACAAAGACGGAGCGGCTTTACTAAAAACAAAAGCAAGAAAATTGGGGTCGGGGTGCAAGAAATAGCAGTAAATGGAAAAAAGACAATGTGTGGCAATTGACTGAAACAACTCAAATTTCCATTTGAAGAAGACAGTACTATTTATAGTTTTGCAATTCCATACTGTAGCTCATTGAGAGATTGCAACAATGTGTTCAAACACCCTGTATATATACAGCTTTTGGGACTACAACAAAGCATACATTCATTGATGAAACTGACAGAATTGACAGGAGTAGATGGATCACACAGAAAGCTACTCAGTAGACTGCACTAGCTTCAACCTATATAAAGAAAACAGAAAAGTTCACACAAGGCATAATGCTACCTCCATTATTCAAATTAAAAAAATAAAAATTAATAAAAAAGCAGCCGCACAACTCATATATATTTAGTATGAGAGAAAAAAAAATTAAACAAAGGTGGGTTATTAGTAAGCAGTTTACAAATATAATACTTGAATGGAGGACAAAATAAACAAGTTGCTGGTGTTATCAAATAAAAGGACAGTCTATGTTTGTGCTGAAAGTTGAGCATCCATTACATTGTTAGAGTTCTACAATACAAGAATACCTTTGGAATTTCTCAACTGATTATTCAGATACACCTGTCATGAAAACCAGGCCATATGGATGTGTTCTTACGTAAACTTAATCACAACTCTTCCTTGGCGCCTTTACTAAATGAAACAGTTGCATGCTCAGTCAAATACTTTTCAAAGTCATCAAGTGTACGCCCTCCATCATACTTCATAGGAGTGTCTTTGTTGTTAGCTGGGGCAAAATAAATAGTTGGGAAACCTTCAGCGCTGTAGTTGTCTGGTGCGTCATTGGCAGTGGCATCCATTTTGGCAATCACAAGATTCTTTTCCTTCTTCAGCTTCTTGGCCAGGGATGCGTAGATCGGCTCCAGGTTCTTACAGTGGCCACACCATGGAGCATACAGCTCAATCAGAACATCCTTGGAGGGATCATTGACAATCTTCTCAAATGTGTCGCCAACAACCACTGTCACTGGACCAGTTTGCTTCTTTGGTGCCCGCTGTGACTTTACAAACGGCTTCAGTTTACCTGAGGATACAGCATAAAAACAATGAGCCTGTTGCACTCAATCTTTTGTAATTACTTGAGTGTAAGACAACTCATTGATAAGACGGGTAGACTTTACGCCTTGAAAGTTACACTATCTATTATCTATTTGTGGTGGCCAGAATTTTGCTATTCAAAAGGCTTTTTAATGGATGCATCGATCGATATGTGGTTTCCGCCAAAAGATTCTTTAAAGTTTTCTCCAGATCATGACGCCCTTTGTTTTTGTTTTAGTTTCGAGACAATTTTGCTGCAAAAAGCAAAAGTTCTTAATTTTGCCGATCCCTTTTGCAGGCCGAAGCTTCTGCCTCTGTATTTTTAGAACTTCCACCGTGTTTGTTTATAACTATCTCCGTTCAACAATAACTTGCGCGAAACAGCACATTGGGAATTCCTAAAGACCAGGCTACAGGAATTACGTTTTGAGTATGACTTTCCTTCCAACCATAGGCATTGGACAAAAAATAATCAAGCAATGAAAAACCACATGCATAATTCATGAAAGAAAGGAAAGAGAGAGTGAGAGTGAGAGAGAGAAAGAGATGGAAAAAGAGAGGGGAGGAGACGGGTAGGCACACAGAAAAAGAGAGGGCAAACGTGGGAGATAACAAGAAAGAGGGAAACAAAAGAGAGGCTTGCGACAGGAAATTAGAAAGGGGGTAGAGATAGAGATGACAAGTTTTTGTTTGTTTGTTTGTTTGGTTAGGGTTTTAGGGCTCCATCGACTCTACAAGGTCATATAGTCGCCCAGAACCATTCCAAAGTATTTTTTGGGTAGAGATTGATTTTGAATTTTGCCCGGGCGGCGGCCTAATAGGCCTACTCTTTTCGATTTTCAACCACCAAGGAATCTTTAACAGGCGCAACTTACATACGGGGCCTCCGAAGTTTTTCGACCGTATCCGAAAAGACTAGGTGTTTTGATCTTAACTACCCTAAGATCAGGGGTGTGGTTGAAAGGGAAGGAGTAGACAAGAAAGAGGAGAAGAGAAGCAAGGCAAGCAACAAGAGTAGCAGGGATTTGGAGGAGACAAAGGAGAGAGTGAGAGGAGGAGTCAGATTTGGAGGAGACAAAGGAGAGAGTGAGAGGAGGAGTCAGAAAATTATTTGAAAGAGTAGACAAGAAATAGAAAGAAAAGAAGAAGAAATTTATTGGGGATAACATGCCGGCACCGTCCCGGGATCGAACCCATCACCAATGGCATGAGAGGCAGACACTACTGAATTGCTAGAGACACAAAGAAAGGCAGAAAAAAAGCAGTGCCCAATGTTTGTTTGCAGAGGTCTACCATATTTTTGTAAGAATATTAGATAATATAAATGATACAAAAGAAGGCTGTAACCCATCTTGGCAAAATAATTTAAACTGCTTTAAAGAAGAGAAAGATGATATTCTCATGAAATTACACACCTGCTTTAAACTTGTCAAGGAACTCAACAATCTCTTCGCTCTCAAACTCTTCCATTGGTTCCATGCCATACTTCTTTCCGTCAGCGCCATAGAGGGCAATGTTGATTTCCTCACTGGTGTCCCCAAGTCCGACGTCCATCAACATTTTGGAATAGTCCTCCTCATTAGCAATTGCAAATGTGATGTCTGGATAGTTCTTCGCAATGGCAGCAATCTTGTTTCTCCATAAGTGGGTGGCTGTAAATACATCAAGGAATGATATTATTCATCTTTGAAACAGCAATCTAAAGTATGAGGTCCTCATGGTTTTGGTTTTTAGTTTTACACCCCTTGCAAAACTGTAAGATCATTTTAGAAGCAGGCTATTATAAACCTGCCTGTCAGGGCTGACCCAGGCTGAGAGAAGTGAGAGGGACACAAATATCCCAGCAGAGAGCAGATAATCGTCCTTAAAAGGATCAAATTCCTCCTCCCCCCCCCCCCCCCCCCTCCGGCCCAAAGAATCCATGTTACAATAAAGCTGACCTACAATACTGCCTTTTTCAGGGGAAAAGTGTTACTAGTGGTATACAGTGTTCACAGCCATAACTCTTTCCTCTTAACTAAACAATGAAAGAAAATCGAGGGCTAAATTTCTTTTAAAACGCCTCCAAATTTTTCAAGCCAGCGTGTAACTCCAAAGCACTGGTTAAGAAGTAAAATTGCCCCACATTCCTCTCACAAATATTTGGAGAGAATAAAAAAGAGCTACGCTAAATGCAATAAACCAAAGTCAAGATCTATCTACAAGCAATCTAACAGAAACCCATTGTCTCTTGCTTTCATCAAGCCTCATTGCACACCTTGTACACACGTCTCTATACCTAACAACATATAGATTTGTATGTGGAAATTTTCTCAATTCATCATGCTGCAGGCATTGCACACGTTGAGACCCTTTTTCTATACCTAAGAACTTATACATTTGTATGTTGGAAATCAATGCAACATGCTGCAAGCATTGCACATCTTATCCTTTCCACTTCTTTCACTAAGAACGTATACATTTGTATGTGGAAATTTTTCTACATTCAACATGCTGCAAGCAGCCCCTCACCTTCTCTGTGGTCAAAACTAAAGTCCACAGTGTAAAAGACCAGACAGAGAGGCTTCATGGTCTCCAGACGATTGGCCAGACTGCCGTGGTAGTGACCCACCAGGGGCATCTGATGGCTCTTCACAAACGTAGTCACCTCCTCCGATGTTGTGTCAGCCTGATGGGGGAAACACGGGAGAATGATAAAGATTGGATTGTTTTGTTAAAGTTTTATAGGACTATCTAAAGGGGTATGCTTGGTGCTTTCTTAAAGAATTTACACTGGCGATTTCATTATGGCAATGGCAATGTAATAATTCTAATAAAAACCATTAATACTGCACACTTATCTTTTCTAAAAGAAATTCAATGCGTATTTTAACCTAAGGTACAGGAATAGCAACATTTTAGAAATTGTGGACAAAGGTGTAGACATAATGAGAATATGTTATGGTAAATTGTGGATTAAATACTACCAAAAACTTCTGTATAAAGTGACAGGACACAGTTCACAATAAAATCTAACAATGACAATAAACACTTGAGTAAACACTGCCACACCATTCAACCAATTAAGGTAAGCTATATAAAAAGGAAATAGTTACTGTCCTATGTTCCAACTGCTTACACTTATTCTTAAATTGAGTTTAGCCATTTGAAATCTCTTACTTCAAGAGTAATCACTGAGATCAGGAATCAGAACAGAGCTTACCGTCACACTCATAACATGCCATTTAGGTTCAAACTTTGTGTAAAATCTTTCAGGGTTGAAAATGACCACAGAGCCAGGGTTGAGTTTGTACGCCTTGCGAGAGGCCTCATCATAAGTGATGGCAAACCTGTAGTCATCCCTAAATTCATCAGCTGAAAAATATGATAAACAAGTTATCGGTCAGTGAGTTTAAATATATTGGGAGAGGGAACTGGGCAATGACCCTTGATATAAACCATGAAGTGGCAAGTGAATGTGATAAGGGAGTCGAAGTTGAAAGAAGTCCTGTACCCCAAGTTTGCCAACTGCAAATCCTGGTGCAAAAGCGCAATATTGAGTTGGGCTTCCATTCTGCACTACTTCTTTAGTCTTTGAAGAAGTGGGAAATGTCATTGACAATGTAATGGCTTAAACAGCAAAAGAAGCTGGTGCCTCTATAAATAAGTAACTTCTAACTAACTGTAATGGAAGATATATTGTGGTAGCATGTGACTCCGTTTTTTTAAACAAAAAGTGAGGTAAGTGGAAGTAGCTCTTAATTGACCATGTAGTGTTGTAAGGGGTGTAAAACCAAAATAAATCCCCCCCCCCCCCCCCCCCTCCTTGGAAAAAAACAACCCCAAACCACATGCCATGACTTCAAATGCATTAAAAAGAAAAAAGTCATTCAGATTGACAGAAATAAAGAGAGCATTTAATTTGCAAGGTGATGAAGGTTATGACTACCATGTCTATCAAGCTTCATATTACAAAAGTTATAACCTTCTCATTGCAACATTTCTTTTCCTCATTTGGAATAAAAAATTATACAGGGTGTTTTTAAAAAATATTGATAGATTCTAAACTGAAATAACTCTAAAACGGTAGGAGATAAAAGTAAACGGTTTACTGTATACCATTCTCTGGCCATTTAAGTTTTGTCTGGAATACTTTATAAGTTCATGTTGTTAAAAATGGCATTTTAGAAACGAGTTAACGGAACAAGGCCATTTTTAGATCATGGTGTCAAAAGAGAGCACTGGTACACCAAAGGGAAGGACTGCTAGAAAACATCGCGAGGCAATGAAAAGATTGTTAAAGCTGTTTTTCAAAAAGAAATAATGTCCACCAAGCTGTGGATTCATACTTCACGAAAAAGTATTTCGTGTTTTATTGTTTGAGGTTAGAAGGCGATGAATGTCTCTGATGGTATCAAATTAACGAAATCGTCTTTTTCATTGATCGGGCACTTGGCACATAACAAATCCAGCTGTTACTATCTTTGTTTTCATAACAGTTAAGACTATCAGTTTCTACCAAATTTCTATACCAAGTTCTGACTAAGTTTTGGATTGTGATTTTTGTTTCTGTGCTCAGTTAGAATTTTTTAAGAGCTGCAAGCGCGCTATCTGCCTTGTAAACGCATAAGATGCACTTGTAAATGCAATATTAGCATCATTTCTGCACGCTAAAAATCGGGGTCTGTTCGCACAAACTGGCGCTGTCGCGCAACGGGTTCTTGGATTCGGTTAATTTTGGTACCAGAAAAAACTTAAATGGATGAGGATTAATCGGTAGAAAACAGAATGTTTCTACCTCTTACCGTCTTTGAGTTATTTCAGTTTAGAATCGATCAATATAAAAAAAACACCCTGTATTAAATATTCACTATTGAAGCTTCTGATAGCAGAGTACAAAGTGCAGTTTGTCCAAGAATTGTCCCCTGAACAGACGTGGAGGAATGCGGATTCATCAAGATTTAAAACACAACTCACCAACATCTTTATATGCCTTGACACCTGCATCATCTACACTGTTGAAGAATCCAATGACACAAATATCGTCTGGGGGGAAGACAGACTTCAGCATCTTCAAACTTTCAATTTCTCTGGCTCCATCCCCCATGTTGTTCATGAGATACATAATGAAGTCTGTCAATAAAAAAAAGCAGAAATTGGTAGCAAACCATAGAGGTTAACTTCAACAACATACTGAAATAATTTACAGCCACACAGACACAAGCATAAAACCCATCCTACCCTCCTCATATCTTCTCGTACATAAAACAAACAGGACCACTCCAAACATGTATTCTTTTCTTTGTTGAGAAGAAGATCCCTACCACTTGTGTCTTTGTCACGTGAGTCAAGATCAATTACATGAAGTGGGGTGAAGTGGTCGGCAACTGACTTGGCAATGCGCCTCTCCTCAGTTTACATTTGTACTATATTCTTCATTTATCACAGACCTGATGAAGGCATGCGCCCTGCCGAAAATTTGTTCATACAATTGAAAGTCTACCATAGACCATTAAAACATGAATCATGTATAAAATTCCTTTCTGGTTGAGTATTGTAACTTTTAATGCTTGTATTTCCATTCGAGTCCACTTTCATCCTCGCATGTAAAAAAATAGTGGTATGCACCTTTCTCCAGATTGTTCACAAATATATCACATGAAATTTTGTTTGTTTGGTTATAATTATAAAGGGTTTTAGGGCAGCATTAGAATGTAATTTTCATAGCCTTTTCAACTGTCTCACATCTTGTATGTTTTGGCTAGCAGACAGGAATCACAAGACGAATGAATGAGAAGATAAAAATGTCATCAAACATAAAGTATTACCAAAGTTGTGACAAATTTTAAATACTGATTGCTTGAGCAGGGCACCTGGTGCTCAGTCTGCTCTCAACATGTTTATCTGCTGCGTTTCTAATAATTTCATTTTATCAATAAGGACAGATGATAGATTCACATTTATGACACAAGGTCTTCCCTCAAGAAAAACCAGAAAATTCAGATTTGTAATCCTTAAACTGCAAAATGTTTAACTCTAACCTAAGTTTGAATACCTAAAAAGTTTTATCCTTGTTTTTGTCACATGTAAAAGCGCACTAGCATATTTAACTTGTCTATTTAAAGCCTCTGTTAGCAGTGAAGGTAAGTGGTATGAGAAAGAGATTTGTAAAACTGCTTGTTCAGGCGAGAGGAAGCAAACTACGTGACAATCACTGTACAAGAGTTTCTTCTTACCATGGTCACTGCCCCTTCCACCTTTGTAACTAAAGGCACGACCTTTCTTGAACATCTTCAGAGTTGGATAGCCAGAAACCTCATATTTTGCTGCCAATGCTGGCTCTTTGGTGGCATCCACTTTGGCAAACATCATAGGAGGATCATTTTGTTTCATATGTTTTGCAGCTTTCTCATAGATTGGTGCCAGCGTCTTGCAATGGCCACACCTGTTTGGGGAATACACAATAAAGTCATGTTAAAAACTAACAGAACCCACTCCAACTGCAAAATAAGGGTTGCCAACCCTCATAGGACAATTTGAATTCTTTAAGTGAGATTCCACTATTTTTGGTGAGAAATTAATAATTGCAGAAAGAAGCAACTCATATTCATATTTTAACGCAATATAAAATAAAATCATATGAAGAGAGTTCCATTACGACTTACTGGACCAAATAAAACGACGTGTAAGAAATAAGAGGGGCCAATCCTTTCAGCATTTTTACTTAAAATCTAGTTTAAGATATATCCCTCGAAAAGAAAAAAAGAATTCATTGTCACCGGCCTAGGCTTAGCCAGCAACAATGATTATAAAAATCTCAGGCCAAGAAAGAGTTTGTCAGTATTGATCTTACCAGAAAAACTAAGTTAAAAAAAATCTGTGACAACATCACATGAAAAGTCGTAAACATCAACTTTCAACATTACTTAATTTTTTTTTACAAACTAGTGGAGCCCACGTTCTTCGAATGTACAAAAAGTTATGAACATTTACATTTAATGAAATGGAGGTTGCACAAAATTTTGTTCAAAGAATTACAATATTTGCAACCCGCATCCCGACCTCTACCTCATCTCCCATTCCCCCCCCCCTCCCCTCTCTCTCTCCATTTTCTTTCCTCCCCCCCCCTCTCTCTCTCTTCCTCCTTTATATGTAACACCCCCCCCCCCTCCCCCAACCTGTCCCTATGTTATTGCTCTCTGCCTCTTTCTGTACCGC
>JAUKPP010149846.1:0-25019 GCA_032273245.1 Phyllaplysia taylori
CACACACACACACACACACACACACACACACACACACACACACACACACACACACAAACACACACACACACACACACTTCTTACGGAACAGTTTCCTCGAAGAGATAATTCAGCAACTCAACATCCTTGGTTCAAATTGGGCACAGGAATTTTTGTCGTTTAGCACTTTTCCTTTTTCCGTACTGTCAGAGATGGACGTTCCAAATGGAGGTTTCTGCACGTAATAGGCCTAAAGCAAACTCAAAATAACTTCAATGACTTTCAATCAATACTCAAGAATGGAAACTTATTTGGGTTTTACGGCTGCTTCGACTTTAAGGTCATTCATAATATCTGCATCCTGGGATTCCTTATTCATACAGTGCACCGGCGCTGTGGTGTAATGTTTAGGCTCTTCGCCTGTAATGCGGAAGACCCCGGTTCGATGCCGAGCGCGGACGATTTGGTTTTTTCTGCTGGGAATTTTTTCCTCTCAGCCCGGGTTGGTCCTGACAGGCAGGGTCAAAACAGCCCGTCTCTTAAATGACGTTACAGTATTGCAGGGGACGTAAAACTTGTAACCAAACCAAATCATACCGTGCGGGTTGAATGTCTTTGTACTTTGCATAGCAGGATTACAGAACAGATGGTGGAGGGGGAAAAGATCAAGGAAAAGGAAGGGAAGGAAGCTGAGGACAGTACACTAAACAATATGTTACACATTTCCCCTGAAATATGGAATACGTGTGACATTTCACCTTTGGGGGGCGTTCTGCTTACGCAGGTGGTCGACAGGCCTACTTGTCGTAAACCTCCAACACGCAGTGAAACTCAGATTCTTCTTTCTTCTATTTCCAAACAAACGCCAAGAGAACGCTCAAAATTGACTTCTGTGCTGATATCTCTTTTTGTTTTTAAACACTCGCTCTGAAACACCCACAGCGTGCATCTCAAGCCATCCAGAAAACTCGTATGACAATAATAATACATCATTTCCCCTGCTTCACTCGAGCCTAAAAAACGCATCTTCGAGATACCCGAACTGCCCACTTTTCAACAGCTCTCGTTCTAGAGGGTATCATCTGACGCTCAAATCTCTCGTTTTCCCATACAGGCGTGCTCCTGGTCGTGGGGGGTGTCTAGACGCCTCTACATTTCCAGCCTCGTCTTGTCACTACAAAGTGAGCGACGTCTGATAAATGGCTGCGTGAGCAACGTGCAGCCCGTCAACCTGTGCAAGCAGTTACTTTTCCCAGGATTTGAATGTTTGGATAATCCATTTTAAATTATTTGGATATCTTATATAATTATCCAATTAATTATGGGAAGGGGAGGGATAGAGGAGTTCAGTTTCTTTGGAGTTAGATGTAGTGTTCAATTATTTAATTTTTTGTTGTTGTTGGTATCGGTTTAACGGCTCTTACAGAACCATAAGGGTATGGCCAACCCAGCATGAGAGGGACACTTTCTCAACAGAAAAAAGAAGATATACCTTATAAAACAAATTGGCCTGTGGTGACCTCGAAATCACGTCCTCTGCGTGGAAGGCGAGGAGTCTAACCATTACTTTACAGACGCCGGTGAACTATTTTTTTTTACAGCATTTACTAAAGTATGAACTTTCTATGAGACGTGCAATCTGTTTGACGTCGCACATAATGTTATACCAAGAACAACACGCTTCTTTCAATAAGTTAATCAACTAATCACTCTTGTCAAAGTGAGATAGATTAAATAGTAGGTAAAGATTTAGATACAATTTGGAGTTCAAAATGAGAGCATGTCTATCTTTCGGATATCTACATTTTACTTCGGATAATTGGACAGACGTGCAGCAGCACCTTGAACTTGGCCACACAGCATCGGCGGCTCTTACCTGAGAAATGGTTCCGCTAAGCTGCTCGTGAGTACTAGGGTCGTGAACTTTGCTGTTTTGTTTCAGCACTTCGGAACGGGTTTTTCCTCTGAAGGTAGGCTGTTATTGCCTGGTGTTGGATTTGGTCAAACGCGCCGTGCAACACTTTAATGGTAGTTTGAAGAGGTGGGTCGTTGGCGGGTGCTCTCGTATGGTCTGCTTCTTCT
Organism: Phyllaplysia taylori; assembly: GCA_032273245.1. Classification (NCBI taxonomy): domain Eukaryota; kingdom Metazoa; phylum Mollusca; class Gastropoda; order Aplysiida; family Aplysiidae; genus Phyllaplysia; species Phyllaplysia taylori. The sequence continues at coordinate 2,062 of JAUKPP010149846.1, forward strand.
ACTTCTCCTTTAGTTTTTCAATTGCCCTAATCCACTTTCTGGCGTTGAAATGACCTTGAAGTGTCGAAATGCCGTTAAATCTCAACAAAGCAAACAGACAGGAAGGAGGCGGGGACCCCCACATTTACTCCCATCTCCGAAAGGACTGGTGTTGGAGCAATGAAAACGCCAGGAGAAATGTAGAGGTTGGCAACAAAAGGAACAGCAAACTGAAGAAAACAGAGGCCAAGTTTTCATTCCCGTTCAACTCGATCCCCTCCCTCCAGTCCCTTTTTTTCTCTGAAGGGGCGATGGTGCAGACGAAATAATACGTAATATAGTAAACAGTATATCCTACAGTCACAAAGTGATCTCTGTAGTGTGTTGGTCAGGCGCCTTGCCTATTCTATACATAAACAGAAAAGGAGAGTTCAAGTCCAACGTGGGGAAATTTTAAACTGATATTCTCCATCTTTTAGATGGGTTCTAGTGTACCTCTTAGTCCAGGTTGACACTAGCAGGCAGGGTACAAGAGGCCCACCTCTCAAATGACCGCAACGTGCCACAAAAAATTGGGAAGGCAGGGGGAGGCATGAAACCCAAAGTCGACAAACAACATTTGTGCAATCGTACCAAAGCGCACAGGCACAGTTTCGTACTCGAAAAGCACAATCGTTGGTCGTTTAAACTTAAAAACGTTACCATTCTGCTTTGTATGGTTGAGTAGACAGATGGAATTACTGCCCTAATCTGACTAAAAGATACTCAGATAGGCAGGCTGGCCAACAACTGACTAGACAACGTTTAAGAGCCTACACTCAACGTAAAATTGTTCCTCACCTCCACCACTGCCATCACCACAATAAAAACAACAACAAAAACAGCAACAACAATAACAAAAACAGAAACACAAAAAAAAAAAAAAAAACCACACCAAAAAACAACAGAAACAAAAGCGCAACACTAAAACAAGAACACACAGAAACAGTAACAAACAGTCCTCTCCAACCCCTCCCAGCCCCTCAGAAACAAATTATATGTGTAAATAGAAAAGTAAAATCCCGTCAAGCCAACCAATCCTTTTCCCGAACCTAGATCCTTAGCACGTCCGACCACCCCTAAACACTTGCACGCACCCACGTACAAACGCGCAAGCACACATACATACACACACAGGCGCACACACATAGCCTAATACAATGTTGTTTGCCAGGCACAGTGTTGCCTTTATTTTCTTAAAGCGTCAGTGTAAGTCTATTTCAGCAAATTTTAAAGGAAAAACAAGAACGGATTCCGAAAACCTCATGAGATTGACATTTATTGGGTACGAAAAGGTGAACATCTATGTTTAGCAGCTCAAAATTTAATAGTCATTTTGGGCGATAGAGAGTTGCCGAATAAAGAAAGGCTACCGGTGTCGGCGTTTTATTCTTTCGGAATTCTGAACTTGAGGGTTTACAGAATGACACTGACGACATGTACATCATCTATTTGTGGTGGCTCGAATTTTGCTATTTAAAAGGCATTTTAATGGCTGCATAGATCGACACGCGATTTTCGCCAAAAGCTTCTTTAAAATTTTCTCTAAATCATGACGCCCTTCGATTTTTCACTTTTGAGATCATTTTGCTACAAAAAGCAAAAGTTCTATATTTCGCCGATCGCTTTTGTAGGCCGACGCTTCTGCTTCTGTATTTTTAGAGGAAGAGTCTACATTCTCTAACGAATTAAAAATTAAAACAGAACGAGGCCTCCACTGGTCACAAGCGTGGATAGCACAGTGGTCAGCATTGTCAACTTTAAAAATCCTTGCTAAGGCTAGGGGTTCGACTCTCATGTTTTTTTTCTATTTTTTCCCCCCTTTTCTTCTTTTATACTTTTTAAAGAGGTTGGTTGTCTATCGCATTGTGTCAAGCTCTTCCGCCGGGTGTATGTCTATAATATTATATCTCCGTTCAACACTAACTTGCGCGAATCAGCACATCGGGGATTCCCGAGGCTTCTGAAATTGCGTGGGGAGAATGACTTCGCTTCTGACCTCAGGCATTGGAGTAAATAAAAATAATCAAGCGGGGAACAACCGCACACATAATTCACGAAAGAAAAGAGAGAAAGAGAGAGAGAGAGAGAGAGAGAATGAAAAAGGGAGGCGAAGAGACAGGTAGGCAAACAGAAAAAGGGAGAGCAAACGTGTGCGATATCGAGAAAGAGGGAAACAAGAGAGACTTGCAAAAGGAAATTTGTAAGGAGGTAGAGATAGGGAAGACACGTTTTTATGTTGATGCAACGACCAGTAGTCTCATAATAGGGTAAAGTGGTAATCATCCCCGCCTATAAAGTAGGGGACTGCGGTTTGACAGCTACCAGGGAATATCTATTCTTGAGTCAGCAAGAGAGGGAGAGAGATTTTGATGCATCAAGCCCCAGCCCTTTTGATTTACGAAAGGCAACGAAAGAGAGACGGAGAGAAACAGAGAGAGAGAGAGAGCGAGAGAGCGGAAGAAAGGGCAAACAGAAAGGATATGTACTGTTAGAGATTAGAGAGATAGCGAGAGAGAAAGAGAGAAAATGAGAGACAAAGAAAGATAGATAGAGAGAGAGAGAGAGAGAGAGAGAGAGACGTATAGGAAATCATGGTGGACAGAGGAGAGTTAGCCTACTGGAGAGGTATGTAATTATCTCCGCCTGTTATTGGCGGAAACAGAGTTCGAATCTACCAATGAGAGAATTCTTTTCTTCACTTAGAGAGAAAATCGTAACACAGAGAAGAACTGAAGAGTAGTACAAAGAATGGCCGAGGAAAGCATACAGTATTTTTTTTTATTTTTTAAAAATAAAATATCATGTGAGTGTCTTTTAATTTGTTCTGATTTAAAAATTTCATGGTTTGCGGGTTTCTTTGTTTTAAAATTTGCCATTGTTCTGTTTCACTTTCAGCATAACACTGACCATATTTTCTTCTGCCCCACCCTCCTCTTTCCGGTTGCCCCGAGCAAATCCGGGTACTCATCTAGTGTATGTAGAAAGCTCTGGCCGACTGAGGAGGGACTGACTGAGATGTCAAAAATGAAAACCCCGAGTAGACGAAAGTCGAGCTATCTACATTGATCTGTCTGCAGCGCATGACCACACAGGGATAGTGACCCATATTGACTGAAAAACGACCCATTAATCATTTGGGTGGGATATGCTGTGAGGGGAGTGGGTACAAAAGCTTCAGCTTCAATCCAATCAATCTCTCTCTCTCTCTCTCTCTCTCTCTCTCTCTCTCTCTCTCTCTCCCTTTATCCATTACTATCCCCGCCCTGTTTTTATATTTGAGCCAGGACCAGTTACATTTTTTTAGCAGTATAAATGTAGTATACTCCCTTTTTGTGTTTGGAAGCCTAATATGTCTCGCCACAGGTTGGTCGATTTTCAGAGAGTATGCAGGACAACTCTCATCCCAAGCGTTTCGGTGGGCCAATTTTTTTCAATCAGTCTCTTTGTTCCTTTTCTTCTTAAAAGATTGACATTAATGCATGCATGTAATAATATAGTAATAATAATGGGTTGTATTTATAAAGCGCATATCCCAATACTGGCTCTATGCGCTTTACAACCATTAATACTCCGCAGACCAAGTCATTCATAAATCTTCTCAATTTCCTGGGAAACATAAGGTACAGTGCAATCTGCCATTTTACAAGCGCTCAAACACTTACATACTGACAAGATCTATCGTTGTCTATAGTCGGGTACGCATTACCACCTGAGTGAGATTACGAAAATTCGTGTAAAGTGCCTTTCCCAAGGACACAGCGTCGGGCCCGAGTTGGGATTCGAACCCGCAACTTTCCGATTACGAGTCCGACAGCCTAACCACTAGACTACCGACGCCATGTACTATCAGGTTGTCGCACATTTCGAATAAGAATAACAAATATCCAGAACAATAGGGAAAAATGTCGCTAGATAAACCAAAGAATAAAGAAAGGAAACATCTGTTATTGCAGGATTTGGTAGAATCCTTGGAGAACCGGGTGGATATTTGAAATTAAACTCAAGGACATGAAATAGAGTGGTTGTAGAAACTTGATTATGTTTCCCAGAAAGGAAGTAAAAGGCATTCGAATGTAGGCTAGCAGTGGACAGGTGGTTAATAAATTTTGTCAGTGAGAAATTGTACAAATGTGGGATTGAAGGTGGGATTGACTGACTGAAAAATTAAAAGCAGAACCAGAGAATTGGGGAGTGTTAGAGCCACCGGGAAACAAATGGACCGATCAAGCAAGCGAATAATTTAAAGTCAACTTGAAGGAGTGTGCATGGCAAAGCTGCGCATAATTGAAGAGTAGCTGAGAATACGAAATTAATACATGCACAATCCTGCACATGCCCTTTTTTTTCCCCCTCATCGAATGACTTTCACCACAGGTAAAGGATTGGCTTGTGCCATATTTCTGTCAGGTCAGTCCGTGTGTTATAGCAGCTACAATGAACAAAGCACCACCCCCATGCTGGCGTACTTCCGTCACAAGGACCGAAATTGACGCGCCCGGTGAAGGTAGCAGGTAATCCTGTCTCAAGCCATATCGCAGGTGTACCGTGGGAGGTTTGATGGCTGGGAGGGTCAAGTTGTAAGAACACCATGCCCCACCCATGTCCAACACGGCCCACCGGGGACAAAGATAATTCATGTCCCATCCTGACTTATTGTCTTATCCCCGCCTCTCTGCCATCATTCTCGCTGGGGCCTAAGGGTAAGCGTTACGTCCGGCACTTGGGTAAATCCAGCGATTAATCATTCCGTCAGTAAGTTGGGTCGCCAAGACATTGGCAAGGAGAGTTGTCCATCCATGAGACACCCTCTGAGGCAGGGATCAACATCAGAGGGCCCATTACGAAGATAATGATTCAGCTGACATTTCGTGTTCTTGCATGACCTTTGAGATCTTGGGGGTCACAGGGAGATGACTTGAACGCCCCGATGTCCTGACGGTCACACAGAGGTGCATGTACATCAGTTTGAGTCATATACACTCGGGTCATTCTAAAAGAAAAGTCAAACAAACCCCTGAACCATAGATTGAGCTGCGCAGATGGTTTATTTGCAACTTTAGCTTGTAGAATACTATCATATTTTGCAGGAGATTTTATCTTTTGTGCGTTTTCTCTCGGGTAGCCTACCCCTGACGACATCTCCTTCTCGGATATACAATTTTTTCCAAAGTTCTGCTACATATCTGTGACCAAAATGCACCATGTTCCTGCACCTGAAGTAGACAATGAATTATTAATTTATGACAAAGTCACAAAACTATATCATACTCTCCATTTAAGTCATTACAGTAAAAATGTATTTCGTATAGTCCTAATTGAAAGATAAAGGCTGGTCTATAAAGTCACACAAAAAATCTGGGATAACCCTTTGCATCTCTCCTAATTCTTCTTCTCCCTCCATCCCCACCCCTTGGTTCTGATGGGCGATTGCAAATATCAAAGTAAGAAAAATCGTCTGAGGGAGAAACATTGCGATCTGACCTTTTCATTGTCTTCAAGTTTGGTGTGTGACATATTCTGACAATTGCTGTCCATAATGCTTTGTAGGCTCTGCGTTTGAGGACACGGAGGCGTACACAATGGTTTGGAATACTTTTTGTTTTTACGCCCTTTGTAACACTCTAAGGTAATTTTAGAGAAGGAATATTTATACCCTGCCTAAGAGGGCCGACCAGAGCTGATATAGTCATACCATCCCAGCAGAGAGACGGAGATGTTTGTCCGGAGTGTGGATCGAACCCCCGTCCTTTGAGTGACAAGGGAAAAGTCTAATTTTGACACCACAGGCACCTTTGCCAATCCCATGACTTAAGGGTTTTGCCGGTCCGCTAGCTGTGTCCCACGGTCAGTCTCTCAAGTCTCACAGATTTGCGCAATACGCCTGGACGAATCTTGTTTCTACTAAAGTCTGGATCAGCTGCATGCAAAAATCCAAATGCTCAAGTGGACTATTTTCGTTTGAGCATTTTTTTCTGAGCCACAAGAATCAATCAATCTTAGATTTCCAACTTACTGGGTTCTTTTTCAAACGGGGAAAGTAATATTTTCTCTCACAGCGTTTGTCAACAATGTCATAAAATGGCACGTTTTTAAAAAAGAGAATTGTCGTAATAGGCCTCCTCGGTCATGAAATGATACTGACTGGAAAAGAAAAGAGCACGACGAGCGAAGAGATCTTTGTTCTCGGCTTACTCAAGACATTATGACCGTCAAAATGTCTTGAACGAAACCCGTTGAATAAGAATTGTATAAAAAGACAGACAGCTATTATAGTATGTCTACAACGTCTGCTCCGTAGAATGTTTTCACAGCCTTTCTTACATCTTTGGAAAGCTGCCCTATTGTGAGTTGTAGACCATGGGCTTACTTTCAAACTTTCAGAACCTCACACAAAAATATTGTATAAAGGCAGAATGCGAACTCCAAGCTCCATTTATTATGATGATGGTGTGCGTTTCTTTGCAAATGGGGGTACGTGTCTTGCGTGCTTTTCTTATTAAGAAACAAAAAAGGGGCGGGTCAGTTTATGCAGAGTGATGATGTGATTTGGAGAAGGAGGCATTCTGTAATACACGAAATCAAACATTGACTCTAGAACAAATACACAAGGAAATGTAGTAGATGAAGGAGAGAAAAAAAGACATTCATGAAGGCAGACCAGTAGACAGTCTGTGAGCTCAGCGCGAAAATGTGACCTCAGCTCATTGGCTAAAATGCAAATTGCCCTACTTTTACCTTACCGAAATCTGGAGGTGTTACATGACAACACTGATATCACGAGTGTGTGGGTGAGAGCAAAAGTTACAAAGGGATTGATTCATATGCATGGGCAGCCTGCTCATTTAAGCTTCTGTACTGTGGAGGTTACTGATGACTATGTGTCTTTGCACTGAACCAAAGCACGCCCAACAAATCAAGAGAGATCCGCTTCAAATTTGTGACTTTGTTAGTGCTGAAACCTTGCTTAGGAGTTAAATAAGGCGTTCAGCCAACTCTACTTTCCTTTGATTCATCTACTGCCTGCTGTGTGGACCTGCTCGATTCAGCAAACACATTACTGTAGATTCATGGAGTAGACAGTTCAGATTACAGGCCAACACATCCTTACTAGTGGTGGGCAATCATTAAATCATTCATCGAGGCATTCACGATTACGATGTGACCCTCGGACATACACATCACTGCAGAGACTGACACTTGAACTAGCTCCAGGACTCCCGGGCTCTTTAACCTGTTCTCTGTGACTGACCCACAAATACATGTACATGTGCTATACATCCTAGAGAGCTATTGGTAAGGGCGTACATACCAAAATACCTGCATTCGCCAAAGTTTAAGTTTGAAGACCACCAAGACGCCGACAAGAAATGCGTGTACGAGGATATAAATGAGTTACTTGGAAGAGGAGGAAGTACTGTTTTCCCAACCTTGAAGTGTCTTGGGAAGTGAGTTTTAAAAATTGTAGCTGGAAAATGGTAATTTGTTAAGAAAAGTTCTTATTCGCGATAAAGCGGAAAGCAAAATTGCTTCCATCCTGATGGCCCATATACTTATGAGGAGGTTTGGCTCCACATTTTAGTTTCAGCTTCGTTTCAGTTAAGTTGATTAGGCCATTAGCCAAAAAGCTTTTATATTGTATTTCAGAACAATGGGTTGAATACAATGAATCTTCACAAGTAAAAGTTAAAACATTAAACGCAAACATAATAATACCCACGAGCAATTGAAGACTGTACTATAACTTACAAGTCTGTGATTTGACCAGCGAGGTATACAGTTACATGATCAAGTTCTATAACACCATTAAAAGGCTAGACATCAAATTCATCAATTAAGACGCATGTTAAACCATGTAACAATGGTTTAATGGAAGTGATGATTTATATTCAGCTAGAAAGGGCAATTTGAAAGCCGCCCACTTGAGACAGGGTTTGTATAGAGACCCCTGTGTTCCGGGATGATGATTTCTAATCAGAAGTGGACACCGATTCCGTCGTATTCCAACTTTCTTAAAATGAACGTAGTCTCAATAATGATGTTAATAAAGGAATCAGCACACGGGTTAGGTGCAACATTAAAAAATAACCCAACGACGTAAAGGATTTTTCCACACGTCTCGTCTGATAAGAGATAAGCATCAATTTGCAAGGTCTTAAGGACCTGGGTTGTCTTGACATTTAAGGATGTCGAGGAAGCCGTAAAATCCCCCCTCGGCCACCTCCTTAAAATATCCCCAACCTACGAAAAAAAAGCGCAAAACCACTATGCTAACACGTTCATCTTACATAAAAAAGAAGACCCTTCACGATTAGCAAGAAAAGAGATAGGCCTACAGGATGGTGCAAGGCAACACTCAAAAAGTCCGGCTATGATGTGTGAAGAGCCGTCTAAGATAATCCAACCGGACTTCAAAGATGGAATGTTTGGCAAATCAGGACCAAAACAAAACAGTACAGGATGCAACAAGATTTCAGTCCTTATCCAATGAAAAAAAAAGCTTCTCTTTAAAGAAAAATAAACAGTGAAAAATATGCCCACCCTACCCTACTTGCGACGTCGGTTTGATCATACGATGCGTTAACTTCGTTCAGGGAGAAAAAGCATGAAATCGTTCATCAAATTTTCGCGCCATCTCCCCCGATGCAGCAGAAGAGAGCTAATGAAAGATCCACGTCTGCTCTCGTAGTGAAGTCTCCCTGGGTGTGGTGAAGGCGATGGAGACATCATACCTGAGAGGGACAAATTTGGGGGGGGCGAAGCTTCATACTTCATAGTATTGTGTGAGCTTGTACTATGTGTGTGTATGTGCGTGTGTGTGTGTGTGTGTGTCTGTGTGTGTGTGTGTGTGTGTGTGTGTGTGTATTTGGTGTGTCTGTGTGTCTGTGTGTTTGTGCTTACCTGTCTGTTTCTCTGCTTCACCCCCAACCCCCCTCCCCCCCCCCGACACACACACTTAAACCTCTCGCCTAAACTCTCTCTCTCTCTCTCCCTCTCTCTCTCTCTCTCTCCCTCTCTCTCTCTCTCTCTCTCTCCCCCTCTCTCTCTCTCTCTCTCTCCCCCTCTCTCTCTCTCTTTCTCTCTCTCTTTCTTTGTGCTTTCTACGTGTCTTAATCTGTCTGTTCTCTTCGAGTTGCGTAATACAAATCTCTCCCTCTCTCTCTCTCTCTTTCTCTCAATGTGTGTATGTACGTATGTGTGCGTGTGTATATTATATACATGTATATATAGCATATATATATATATATATATTATGTGTGTGTGTGTGTGTGTGTTTGTGCGCACGCGTGTCTGTTCCTTTAGGTGTGGGAGAAAGGTAAGTGGTCGAAAATGGAGGTTTGGTTTGCTTTGGCTACCAGTTTTACGTCCCCTGCAACACTGAAAAGTCATTTAAGAGATGGGCTACTTCGACCCTGCCTGTCAGGGCCAACCCGGGCTGAGAGGGAAAAAATCCCAGCAGGAAAAAACCCAGATCGTCCGCGCTCGGGGATCGATCCGGGGTCTTCCGCATGACAGGGGAAGAGCCTAACCATTACACCACAGCGCCGGTGAAAATGGAGGAAAAGTATAAGAAAAATAAGTAATTCATTGTTGATCCACCAAATGAAAAAAAAAAGAATGCTTCTGTCTTCACAGTCTCCAAATATTTTAAGAGGCGAATGTGACATATAGAGATTTGGAGTCAAATTTTCACTTTTCAAAATATGAAAAAAAAGAAAATAACTCTGAGCTCACGCCATCTATAATGTTTCTACCAGCCCCGATACTGCGCCCCCCCCCCCCCCTCCTTCCTTCCTGCTCTCTCCCCGTTGGATCATCAGCCATCCCAGAAGTAAGCACCAGCAATAAAATACAATGCACTAAATCAAATAAGAACATTAATTGTTTCAGAAAAATACACCTGAAAATTAATGTGCTTACTTTAAGAAGAGCAGGGGATACCAACGTGCCTGTTATACCCCCCCCCCCCCCCCCAAATACACGACACACACCAAACACACCATAAAGGTCTTGGTGTCTCTGTGGGGGCTCTTGGCGGGTATCTATTAGGCCCTATATTGTACATTATAAAAGTATGGTATTTTTTTCTATTAGGCGGATCAGTATAGCGATCCACCCTAAAATAATTATAAATGATTGTTTTGTGGTCGTTTGTAGTACTCTTCAGAGAGGGGATTCTCAGACTAGAACCAAATTCGTTGCCTAAAACAGCCAAAGATGCTGGCGCCTCTATAAACAACTAACTTTTAATTAAATAACTAACTGAACCTAGAGGCTTGAAATTATCTTTTCCATTTCAACGTCGTCTATGCACCATAAGAAATCTACAAACCAAACCTCAGTTCTCTATGTTCAGAAGTAACGATTTTGGGTCTCACCTGAGAATAGCCCTATTTTAAGTCTGTCCATGGCGGCCATCTTGGGGTTTTATGTATTCATCCATCAAAAGTTTCTTCCAACGTCATTTTCCATGGGGCTGCGTCCACAAAACACCTTGTGGCAAACATTCGCCTAACTTGGATGGTAACTACAGAAGTTATAGCCAGATAAGCAATTTATAATAACACTGTAATGATGACGGCCATATTGGATTGTCACGCATATTTTTCAACGTTCCGCGCGCCAATTTTGTGCAACGTTTGCTATGTTAATCAGGACTCATAAGAGTACTAGAAATTACCATAAAAGAAAAGATGCAATTATTTTGGGGTGGATCGGTCATAAATTGACCCACCAATGTTAGAATTTGTCTATTCCTCTCTTCATCTCTGTTCCTCGACCCCCACCCCAATTCTCTCTCTTCTCTATCTCTCTCTCTCTCTCTCTCTCTCTTTCTCTCTCTCTCTCTGCTGTGAAAACTATGTGCCTGCGATACTAATCAATGTAGGTTCATTTTCAAACGGCTTATTCGATGGGGAAACGATAGACTATAGTTTAAAACTGAAAGGATCACCCTCTGAAAACCATTCAGAACCACTGCTCTATCGGAGGTATGGAAATTTGAAATAATGATCACTCATTACATGTCTCAGACTAGATTAAAATAGAGAAAATAAGAAGAAAAAAATCGAATTCGTGCCTTTCTACCTGTTCCCTTACCTGCTTAAAAGTGTAAGTATTCGGAGATTTTACCCCGAGTTCATTTTGTGGCTCTGTGAGTAGAAGACGTGAGATTCTATCTCTTTTCAGTTCGCTTGCCCTCCTCGGGTTGTGGAAGGAGAGAGGGGGAGGGGGGGGGGCATACTACTTCTGGATGAGTCATACAGCCATCGTGCGCTTCATAGAGCTGTGTTTTCTACCTGGGTAGGGCTTCGTGATGGCGGAGATGTCGTGAGCTCGATACAGTATAGTTTGGTTTAGTTTGATTACAGTTATATTCGTACGTTCCCTGCAACACTGTGCGCTACTTCGAGTCTGTCAGGTCAAACCCGGGCTGAAAGGGAAAATATCCCAGTAGAAAAAAAAACCCCAGTTAGTCCGCGCGTGGGATTGAGCTCGGGTCTTCCTCATGGCAGGCGAAGAGCCAAACTTTTACACCACAGCACCAGTGTACTATACTGCCTTGTCTCCTGTTCTAACGGGGTCAAACTTTTAACTATCAAAGAGAAATCGAATATTTTAATCTCCTTAACAAAACTTGCTGATAGGACAAGATAAACTTGAGCTCTTGATTGTTTGTTTCTTTTTTGTTATGTCGACACTTAAAGGTCATGTTTGTTTTTTGGTTACCAGCTTTACGTCCCTGCAACACTGTAAGGTCATTTAAGAGACGGGCTATTTCGACCCTGCCTGTCAGGGACAACCCGGGATGAGAGGGAAAAATCCCAGCAGAATAAAAACAGATCGTCCGCGCTCGAGATCGAACCGGGGTCTTTCGCATGACAGACGAAAAGCCTAACCATTACACCACAATGCCTGTCTTTAAGGTCATGTCAGCGTCAGAAAGCAGAATTGGACAATAGGAACACATCGAAAGAAGAAGAAGGAGAAGACTTACAGAGCGCCCGCCTACCACCCGCCGAGCTCATGAAGCTGTCATTTTTGGATTCGCAATAAGCCCACGAGATATCGTACGCCTTATCAAATCAAGTACTATTATTCCAATTCTGGTAAGGAAATATTTGTCAGTTCTGGCGTTAGCGGAGCCTTAGCCTTATCATGACCATCAGTTCCGGATATTGTTTTGACCTCCTGAGGGATCAATCTGTCTGGTACCATGAAGCTATCCACAGTGAGCGATAAAGGCCGAGCCTAAATCCACACTGCTCAGTCTGACTCACGAACAGTCCGAGCTAACGGCTTTTTATATTTTTAGAAACAGCTAAAACCCGGGCTATGTATCAACTTGTCGGCCACTGTTTGGGTACTTGGGAGCTCGAAATAGTAACGCTTGGCTATAAACAGGTGACTAATTCACTCCTAGAAGATTGTTCCTGCAAAGACGATGGAAGCAAAAGCTTCGATAGATTATTCTCAGACGCCCTTTGTTATGAACAACAATGGTGAAGACAAGGGTTTCAATAAAATAAAAAGCCACTAGTGGGGGTTTGGTGGGTGCTTGGTTTGGGTTCGATACCAGTTTTACGTCCCCTGCAACACTGTAAGGTCATTTAAGAGACGGGATACTTCGACCCAGACTGTTAGGGCCAACCCGGGCTGAGAGGGAAAAAGTCCCAGCAGGAAAAAACCCAGATCATCCTCGCTCGGGATTAAACTCCGCGTTCCGCGTGACAGGCCAAGAGCCTAACCATTACACTTCAGCGCCGCTAGGACAATGGAGTGGAATCTATATCAGTAAATAAGTTGAGAGTGCAAATGTATAGAGTTGCATGCTTTTGGGCTGTTTTAGGCCATATTTCAATACCACTGTCATGATTTGTCCCCGCCATGGAACAGTACGTTTATATTAAGCAGTCAGTCGAATGCGTGTTTGGCCTGCCCGAGCGATCTTCTCACCAAACTTTGGGTCATGCAGGTAAGGTTTGGTTTTTAGTTTTGGTACTACTACTATCACTACTATGCCTCTTGTAACACTCTAAGGTCATTTTGAGGCGGGCTTCTTCGACCCACAGTCAAGGCCAACCCGAAATGAGAGGATCACAGCATTCCAGAAAAAGACGCAGACTCGTCTAACTTAGGAATTGAATTCCCATTTGCTGCGTGATTAGCAAAGAGTCTAACCACTACATCACAGGCGCCGATCATCCAAGCTTAAGTGTGCGTGGCCTGACAGAAAGAATCTTCTGACCAAACTTTGTGTCACAGAAGTTCCACGCACGAAGAACTGATTATATTTCAAGTAAGATAACTAAAATTAACATAACATGTAAAATGGCGAAACAAGTAGTCACAGGGTTAATACTGAATCCTTTGTTTTATTAACATTTATTATGTGATGAAAATGGGGGATGGTAGGATGGCTGGGGGAAAATACAGAAAAATCAACGCAATGTCCACCGAAAAACAAATCTGAACAAGCATGAATAATACAACAAAATTATTTAAACACATGAGCATGTACGAATAACTGAGACATACAGAGCTCTGGGCATGAAGAAATGTCTTGATGAGAGGACTACGGAATAGGTGTACAGATTTCTGAGTAAAGAAAAAAGTAAGATACTTAAGATCCCTAAACGGCCCCATGGTATCATAGGGAGGAAACGGAGTATTCTTGAAACACAACTCCCCTTTGTATGAAAACTGATGATGCCTTTTTCGAAAATAACCAAGCAATCAAAGTGCATTATCTGCTTTTAATTATGGTCACTCGCCTGCAAGTTTCAGCTTGGCATTGGTGATGTAGTGCTTCGTTTGTAACTCGATTTATACGCCAGTGGCTGAGTAAGGTTAGGAAATATCTGGTTATTTTGTTTCGAAGAGCCGCCTGCGTTTTTAGAAAAGACTGTTGTGGTTATTAATCATTGGTTTCACGCCCCTTATAACATTGCCAAGTCATTTAAGTGGCGGGCTAGTTCGACGCTTCCTTCGACCATTAAAAAAACTTTCCTTTGCGTGATATGGGAATACGCCCGTTTGAAAAAGTCTGACACTGATGTCAGTCAAGTGACGTCTCGTCAGACAAAAAGGAAAGAATAGGAAGATAAAAAGGATACAGACTGGGTGGGATTGGGGTGGGGGGTGGGGGGGGGGTGCCATTGTGTGTATGAGACAAGAAGGCGGTGGAAAACCAATTGAAAAAGAAAGTAGAAGACATTATTCGCAAAGAATGGATGAAAACCCTCGCCTCCAAGTAACGGCAAGGGCTCAGATCTTGGTCAACATTCAATAAACTCTGGAGATTAATCACGAAAAAACCTACAACAGTCATTTAACACAACTAGACCAACGCAACGAAACAAAACAGTTCAACCAAGGTGATTAATGATACGATAAAAAAAACAACAACAGCACAGCAGGAACATAAAGAAAACACAAACTTACAAAAAGAGCACCTCCCTTCAAAGACAACAAAGCACATAATTGTACACTTACGCATAAAATGACAAGGAAGACAATGCACTGCAACACCAAAACAGACAAACGTTCAGACACTGGGATACGATGACGTAGCTAGGACTAGATTGTAGCAACACGGTTATTGACAAATTTATTTAAGTTACTCTGTTACTTGACAAAACTAACACTGAAAGGCGAGGCTAATAGCAGTCGAGTTAACAATTGAAGAATCCATGCTATGTACAAGAGTCTAGAGGTGAGACAAGTTGATGAGAAAGGTTTGTGAATAGCAATGAGAGGTATAGCAAGTCGTTGGCGATGAGATGATATCATGGAGGAGATATGTGAACATGGTAAAGATGCAGCAATAAATATCCTCATTTCAAATGTACATATAACAACAATGGTTTTAAAAGTATAAAAATAGCAGCATTCAGTAGATACACATACAGATGACAACAGCGGCTTCAAACATTAATTGATTAAGTAACTGAAAATAATTAGAAACTTGTGAAGGATCAAAAGAGGCAAGGGCAGTCCGCCAAGCTGGAGCAGGGGGTTGGGATGGGGGCAGGGGGGGGGGTTGGGGGGGAGGGGAGGGGAGGGGCGGAGGCTTGTGAATATCAGACTCAAAGAAAGACTCTATGGATCGGACGACGCTTTTTACTAGCCCTGGCTTCAATCAATTCTTGAGGCCACGGCTGGGCTTACAAATTTTTGAACTTGTATAGATGTAGGCTAAGTCTTTTTGGTAAATCTAATTAGAATGCACGATATTCTCTGTATTTCAATAACTTCCCCGATGTACTGACTACAAAACTCTGTGTGTGTGCCATTAGAGAGGAAGAACCCGTTGTTAAAACCAATTATGAAATCAGTCCATTTGCCTTTGTATCCGGCAACAAGTTAAATTTCAACAGGTCGTAAATTCCTTCAGATCCTATGTTTTACACAATTCAAAGAACTAAGCATTGTCTGCCGAGTAGAAATGCTAACACTTGTAAACCATTCATTCTAAATCATGTATCAATGCAAGCTATTGAGCTCTCCATCTCCACTTCATTTTCAGAAATGGTAACAATGGTTTGATAAAATTGATCCCATTAAAGGACGAACAATTTGGTTGAAACAGACAATATCGACTACATGTTACTACTGAATGGTATCTCTGATAAGAGGAGTGGAAACGAATACATCGCCCGTTTTGTACGACTTACGCATCATAAGGTGGCAAAGCTGGCGGGAGGGAGAGAGAGAGAGAGACAATAAACCCCAACAAATTAATCCATGAAATAAAAAGGCAGAATGAAAATGATAACCGGTGACCAAGTCGAGGCTTGAAGCTGCTGGCAGTGCAGTGAGCGAGTCGGGTTGGAGTAGTAGCAAATATGCTAATGATTACTTTGTAAGAGTATGCTAATTTCTCATGAGACACGCGGCATTTTGATACTGAGCTTTTTCCCTCTACAATAATGTGATTGTGATGTCTGATAGAGTTTCCCTTAAATTGGTTAAAGGCTTGTTGAGGACGCTAGACCCTACACGATTGTGTGCATGCACTTGTGTGTGTACAAATGTAATCATGTAGGTCATATGCATGAGAGTTCGTGTTGATGTGTGTAGCTGTGTATGTAAATGAATGTGTCAAATTTGACCGTGTTACTTTGTTTCAGGCTCTTCAGAGATCACAATACTTTCGAAGCTGTTCACGAGACAGGATCTCCGAACGATCCAATATCTACAACATCTAAAGTGTTGGGCAGTTAAAAGGTAAGGGAACTCAAAGAAACATGAGGAAAATATAGTAACTAGCTACATGTTATCGGGTATAGATAACCCATAGAACAGTCTATTGTATTACGAAAGAGCCCATGACATGTCTCAGCATTCATGAGTCGTCCAGCGTCCTGTACAGGAAACCACAATGGGCATTTGATCATTGGCGCCATTGCTACTCCAGATGTGAGATAAGAGACGTCTGTTGAGTACGACCATGTTGTTCTTGACCATATGCTAACGAAATCGAAAAATAGAGCCGTTGCAGTTTATTTTTTCTGATACTATTATATTTCTTATTTCCGTAACGACGCTGGAAGATGTTTAAAAATCTACTGGCATCATTTCCGATTTTCTGAGACTAAACAAGAAAACAGACGATTGAAGCTAAACAGGCCGAGTCATTGTACATAACATTTGAGGTACAGGTTTCTGGTTGCGGACGAAGTGCTCAACCGTTACGCCATCAACACCACTCTAGTATGTGAACAGGCTAATTCATACCTATAAGTAACTAGGCTTATCTAATGGACATTGAGAGCTAGAGACGAAGAATTACTAGGTAACAATCTGAGTGGCCCTGGGACCAAGACAGCTAGGCTCACGTCGGCAATAGCTTGTGGAGTCATGGGCTCTCGCATAACCTACAGCAATAAAGTATGAAGACCTTTACAGGAAACAATAAAGAATGGTAATAATAATAAAAAACAAAACAAGAAAGAGAAACTACAATTTCGTTTCAAGAAAAATACAAACAGCATTCAACAATAAAATTTCAAGGGAAATGTTCCCAAATATAAATATTGCACTATTTACAACACAACAAATTTCCTCTTAAAATGAAAATGTGAATAAATATCAGGGGCAGAATAAATCATGTTACTCTGTGACGTCACTAAATAAACAGAAAATCCGGCGATTTCTTGTGTGCTGTTCCCTTCCCCCACTCACACTGAGAGGGAAACATTTCTTACTAACCATGAAATAAATCCAAGAATCAATATGGTGGCCTTTGTAGGAAACTGTATTTCTGTCCTAGATATGACGTGAGTTTATGTGAGCTTGTACTGTGGAAATTTTGGCTCTTCATCTGGCCATGTTGCTTCTTTTTGAGAAAATCTACTGTGTATCATAGATGTAAACTTTGTAGTGGAGCCTGTGAATCCAGAGTCTCTCAAAAATATAAATATAGTAGACAGACATCGCTACTTCTAATCACAGGAATTACAGACGATATTGTCAAATGAAACATGGGCGGGAATTTTGCTGAAAACCTTAAACCCAACTCCTAACTGGAAGCCAAATTAACTTAAGACAAGTGAACATGGGTGAGGTAAGGGTTATACTTCCATTTCCTAGGTTTGGCCGCGTGTAATGTGGTATCAGAACTTGTAAAAAGGTGTATACTTGCCAAGTAACAGGGAATGTTCATAAATAGACATTATGCCAGAATATTCACAAAACATAGCTGATGACATTATTTACTTGATATTGACATGAAAATAAATGCAACTCACCCAAATGAGAGATAAATACTACGATAAGAACAAAAACAACCCAATGACAAGTAATGGTAGAAGACTGGCTTAGCGAGCTCTAGAGCCTCACACAGACAATGTAACAGAACCAGGCGCAGCTAAAAACTTAGGTTACACCAAGTAATGGATAACAACAACAAGTTTTATCAGAGTAATATATTATTATTATTATCAATATTCACCACAGTATATACACATTTGTATAAAAGTAGCAAAAATTCTATAGTTTAGTTGAGTTAATGTTTCATGTGTTGGTTGTCAGACACGCCTTGTCTGGATTTCAATAAATAGTGCACCAAGGTCTCCGACCTCTGAATTCCACAGCTCCATACTACACCAAATACAAACAAATCTTTGCTTTTTTAAAATCATAAGTACCACAGGGTTGTGGAGAAATTAGCAACGAGCATGGTTCATTTAATGAATGGTTTAAACGAAGGGAAAACAAGAAATCGAAAATTGAATAATGAGCGGTTAACGAATTGGTAAGCATACAAACATCGCACAGTCTGTGTTTGTATATCACAAAGAATAACATGTCATCTTCCTTCAGGTTTCAAAATAAATGTCGATTATTCATTCGTCATGAAACATTTTACTCTTAAAAACCAGGTCCTTTGTCCTTCAAAGGAAATAAAGACAAATGTAAAAGTTGAAAACATCACAGTCGATATGTTTGTGCTCACACGTAGCCTTCACCTTCAGGGCCGACGACGTCACTGCACCTCTGCCTGCACGTCTGCAACACCGGAAGAGGCAGCAGAGGCCTTCACCTTGCCACAAGAATAGCTGTGCAGTTCAGTTCATGTTTCAGAGAAACCACTTAGTTCTATATGCAAGCAACAAAACTAATTTTACTCATTTCATTCAAGCAAGAAAAACAGAGCTTCCATTGTGAAGTTATTCTTGCATGGTATGTTACATCAATGAGTGTCTAGTAAATTTACTAACGTAAGAGTGGCTTGGCAGACTCGTAGTATGCATCACAAAAGTCCTGGCAGACACAAGCGCTGGTTAAGCACACGGAAAGTTAATGCGTAAATATGAAAATCCACCGTTGTTGGCTGTAGCGTTAAAACACACAATGCAACATGGCCACTATCTAATAAACCTGCTCGTGTCTGGTGGGCTTTCTCTAGTCCAGGAGAAGGTCCAAACTCACGTTTTCCGGACCCATGTTCTCACAATGAACGTGACCTTTGATGCACTTCAGTCTTACTGACCTCATTCTGACCTTGTCATCTCCATACTATATGGAAATAGATACCTAACAACGTTCGAATCGTTCACTTCCATTGAATAATTGTTAAAAGAAGTGAAACCAATTCTTCGAACGAAAAATAGTCATTCCTTTCTAAAAGCGTCTCTTGCTGTCTGCTTAGACATGCAATGTCGTTTAGTTCGTTCAGAAGAGTGGGCTCAAGCTTAGTTGATACACCTTAGTGATGGAGGCCGCACAGGTCATCAGTGTTTGTCCATGACCACCACATCGCAAATGTCCATCCACTTGTCATGCCAACTGCCCAGGAACTCAATACTGTTGTGTATGCGACGCTGTCTGGGGTCGAACAGCTTATTCCTCCAGAGTAACTCCCCTTTGAAGAAATACATCATCTTGTCTCGGTACGAGTAATAAACAGCATCCAAATCGCTGGAGAGGGGCTGGTGGCCCTCGGCAGCCGGGAATTCGTCGACGATTTTAGACTTTCTCACACAACAGCCTTTCTCATCCTCGGGAGCAATTGGGTTGTAGACGTACACCTGGGGGAGAAGAACACCAGTTGGGATTTAGCATGTGTTTCCGGGTAAGCTTTCTCGCACTAGTTGCAAAACTACTATTGTTAACATTAAACTCGGGCTGTGTCATTGAAACAATGAACATTAACAGTCAGAACAAAGTATCGTAAATATAGGGAAAAATCTCCGGTAATAGGTAGATTTTTTCTGGTCCCCATACTTTTTTTTTCCATGACAGCCTCATCTAAATTGTTATCTTTCTTTGCTTTCTATGTATTTAAAGTTTTTAAATGGTTGGTGTTTTCATGTTACTTTATAGCCATACAAACATCCATGATTTCACTGCCGGAGGAAACAATAAAGGGCACGTGAGTGACCAAGCAAAAATAAAGAAACTTCCCCAGGAATATCTTGAGTTTGAAGCAAACAATAGAGAATATTTCCATTCACGGTATTTCCAATACCCTCCAAATAAAGCCACTTTGGGCCCCAAAGGGTATGAAAGACAAAAGAAAATATGAAATTGCCAAGTTAACAGTTCATACAAAAGAAGTCTAACACCATTGGTACATACAAGAATGAGATATTGTCGAAAGCATTTTCCAAATAGATACTTACATCTTCTCCCTTGAAAAAGTAGAGATTTTTGTCTCTGGTGTCGAAGAAGACGCTGTCAATATTGTCTGGGATACCCTCTGTGGAGTCTGCTTTAGGACCGAAGTCTTCACTTATTCTGCGGGGCCAACCCTCAACGACACTGTCTTCCTTACTGTCGTACTTGTAGTAATATTCACCTATTGGAAAATGAAAACAATAAAAATACATCGTTACCAACACATTCAACGATATGTTCAGACAATCTGTTATAGTTTATTCGGAACTGTGGTGTAATGGTTGGGCTCTTCGTCACAGCGCCGGTGAACTACCTTTAACAACAATAATAATAATAATAGTAATAATAATAATAATAATAATAATAATAATAATGATAATAATAATAATATAATCACTGTTGCTCCGTCTTTTGCGCCAAAAGAAGGCTAGCAGATCACTATGGTTTGGCGCTACGTTTATTATTCTTATTAGGAGCGGAAGCACAGACACACGGGTGAAAAAGGAACACAGGGAATACAGCTGAATAGAAAAAAGAGAAGAAAGTACCACATTATTCATCCCCGTAGGTTAATTCATTTTACAGATGGTGCATACAATGACATTCATACTTCGTACAAAAATGATACACAACTACAAATCCACATAATAACGTCTCAGTCCATGCAATTACCACATTTCAAACACACCACTGCTGGTATATAGAAAACAACAACAACAACAAAAACAAGCTTGGGGAAAAAAAGAGAGAAAGATTACCTTTGAAGAAGTAAGCATCGTCCACGACAGCGGCGCCATTGAAGAGCCAGACATGGACGTACCCATCCAGGTTGTCCGGCACCCCGTCCCACTCGCGAGCTATGTAGAGAGGGTCACCGTATCGCGTCCGATTAGCGTGGTTTTCGTACATCCAGTAGTGGTTGTTCCGGAAGAAGTATGTGTTGTAGATGAACTGGTTATCCGGTCGACGCCTCACCCAGTCGAAGGCTGTGTTGAATGAGCCTTTACAAACGCCTGGAATATGATTCGTGATAAATTTGAGTTATATTGGGAATATCTAAAGTTTATTTATGCATAATATAATCATGTAGTAATTTGGTTATTTTTGTTTAACGCCCATCGCAACACTGAAAGGTCATTTACGATAGGACGAGGATCGGAGCCATGAAAATTCCGAAAAAAATCCCGGTGAACCTCCCCGGATTCGACGAACCCGGGACCTCATCGTCTGTAGGCGGGCGCACTACCGCTCAGCCATCGACGCCCGAAAAATGCTTTGCATACATTGCTAATTGTTTATTCGAAAGCATATTAAAATCAAATCAACTATATCCTAGTGAAAATGGTTTCAGCTCGTTTGCCTGAGCGAGGTTTTGTGGATAAATGTGAACACAACCAGTTGCAGGCTTGTCAACTTTTCAGAAAGCAAATTAGGGACAACCCAGCGCCCTGCCCCTAATCATAAGGGGAGGGGGGGGGGGGCACGTGGTAGTTAAATTCAGTGATTTATATCATTATACATATGTATAGACAGTTTATAACAGCAACTTTGCCTATATCAGATTTAGTCTACACACCAATATTCACTCAACAAGGTACAAAGCATTACGTTACTTTGAATGCTTCGTTTTTAAGAAGGCTACAATAATGTACATGTACTTTTCACTGCGTAAGGCATATTTCGGGAAAAACTATTTCTTTTCCGGACTTGGGAACCAATGGCTCGATTTTGGGACATTCTCGAAAAAATCGGGACGTTTGGCAAGCCTGCAGTTGGCTTTAAGATCTGACCACAACGCTCCAGTAGCTCATACTGCAAGTTAAACTTTTTAAAAACAAAAACCTGGCCACACTGGTACACTTGACTGACCATAGATGTTCTGTATGTCCTTCCTGTCGTCCCAACTGAGCTCAAACTCTGGCGTGAGTTGTGTGCCGTGGTAGATGGCGTACATGATGGAGTAGGACTTGTTGGTGTGCGACAGGCCCAGGACATGGCCGATCTCATGCACCGCCACACGGAGCAGGTAGATCCCGTCAGGGCTGAGGGGTGGACACACACACAAACAAGGTTAAACAACGTTTTCTAACTGAAGAATGGCTTTCTAAAACTGATGTTTGGGAACTTTTGAGAAAGTTAAATAATTTTTTTACCATAAAAAAAGAACGTTTCAAATAGCACGAATTTCTTATTTTAGTTCCAACAATAAAAGCAAGTTAGCTCGTTTAAATTGAAAACAAACTTGAGAATGAACATTTTAGATTATAAAAATATTTTTATTAGTCGCGATGGCTCTTTTTTTCAATGCAATGCAATGCTGTGAAAACCCGCTCAACAATAATAATTTCAGCGAGTGCTTGATAAAAATTATCAATGAAAATGCACAATTTAACCAAGCGTATAATATCAAGAGAGGTGGAATGAAGCGTATCCAATAGAAAGTAGAGATCTGTATTAAACAAAAGGAAAAACACTACAGGGCTGAAGTTATGAGAGGTGTTTGCGTGCAAGTTGGAACTATAGCGGGGATATGCACAAGCACACCATCCCTCCATGGGGCTCTTATGAATATTAAAAAGGACAATAGGGCGACAGGACGTTTGGTGTACGCTTCGTGAGTGGATAGATGTTGGGAGAGAGAGTGGGAGTACATTAGGGTTGAAGGTCGGGGAGGTTGTAGTGTCGGTCAGAGGGATATACACTCGTAGTAATAGGGGTTGGAGGGGGATATATATATATATATATATATATATAGAGAGAGAGAGAGAGGGGGGGGGGAGAGGGAGGGCGAGAGAGAGAGAGAGAGAGAGCGAGAG
>JAUKPP010149847.1:3377-14857 GCA_032273245.1 Phyllaplysia taylori
AAACACACACACACACACGTACACACACACACACATGTAGACACACACACACACACACACCACATATACACAGAACCAGCCCAAAGGCCTGTCTCTGATAAAAGTCACTGCGGAAACGGCAGGTTCCTTTTAATGCATCTGGGGCGTGAGAGGGCGTTGATTAAACCAGGCAGTGAGCATGAGAGATGATGGCAAGATGTCTTGACAGGCCCAGTCCACCGAGTTTCGACTCGAATTGCTCGAGTGAGTGGTCGAATACTGAAAAGTCAATTAAAGGTCGATTAGTACAAGCCCTGGCTCAATGTCTTTTCCTCTCTGTGTTTCCGTTTTCTTTTTATGTGGTTTTGGGGGTTTTCATATATCTAAATTTTTTTTACAATATTTGCAACACTGTAAGGTTATTTAGAGGACGGGCTACTTCGACCCTGTCTGTCAAGGCCAACCCGGGCAAAGTTGGGTGAAATGAATAAAAAAAAAAACCGTTCATGCTTGCTCCCAGTAGATTGGAATTTAACCCGGGTCTTCTATGATAGTCACCCCAGTTAAACATTATCTTTCTGGACTCCGACATCGAGAAAAACCCAAACTATTCCTATTTAAAGAATTACTCGAGTAATCACTCAAGTTTGAAAGTTCCAGACTCGAGTGAGTACTAGTACTCGACAATTAAAAATGCACTTAGTAACGAGACTCGGAGGGGTAAGTACTCGAGTAGTTGAGAAGGACTCGAGTACCCGCACTGAACCCTCTCTGGGGCCCTGGAGAAAGTCATCAGAGAGGAAGGAATCTGGGAGCATTTTCCAGTCCTCTGCTCAAGTGAACACAATCTTCTGGGTTTCGCTATAGCGGATGGGGCATTGTTTGGTTGCCTGCGGGTAGTTTTAGTACCTTAAGTTGTTTGTGTAGGAAGTCATGCGAAACGATGCATAGAGAATGACGGTTTTATCGATTGACGAGAGTTTTGTTGATGATTACGAGGATCGCATTACGTTATTAATTATGTCAGATGAAAAGGTGTGAAAATATATAGATACCCGCTCACGTTAATTGCAACATTTGTCAGAGTTATCACAAGTTTCACATATTGGTAGTAAACGATATACAATAATATTATATTATAATATGTTGTAATAGGCATAATTTAAAGAAATTCATAATCTGTAGGGCTCTATGTACACTAAACACGTAGGTTAATTGGTAGTAATCAGAGGCAGAAAGACCGTATTAAAAGATAGAGAAAACAGATTAACATTTTTTAATCTCGAGGCTTCTCTCTCTCTCTCTCTCTCTCTCTCTCTATTCATATTGTGTGTACGTGTGTACATGCACGTATGTGTGTGTGTGTTGTTGAAAGGGGAAGGGGGGATGGGAGGGAGGGAGGGAGGGAGGGGGAGTAATTTTTAATATCATATTATCCAAGTCATCATCAATCTTAGAGGGCTGCACAAGGCAGAGCAGGGTGCTTCAAAATCGTCTTAAGCGAATTCAGGACTTTCATTTTTACATTATGCATTGCCGTATCGAATAAACATAATACATTATTCAGTTGTTGTGATACATAAGTTAATAAAATGTGAATACTTTTTATCATCATTAGCAATATAATGATATCATTGTCCTCAATAAAAATAGGTAAATGACCCTTAGCCCTGTTTCTCTCGAGGCTTTACAGCAATGTAAAACTAAGTTTTACATAGAAATCAATACATGATACTACATAGAATTATTTAATCCCTCCTTATCCTTTCAATAATTCAATAGGTAACAAGTGAAAGACCTGAGCCACAATATTAGGATATCATTTTCAGGATATAGTTTCATTAACAAAATAATCAGCCTCTTGATACAACTGTTTGAAGCCTGTGATCATCACAACCACGGTAGTTGTGGTGGGCAAATGCACACAGCAACAACAAGAGAGACAAGGCCTCCGTCGGTCAGGTCTGACCATGGACAGTACACCTTAATATGCCTGGTTCGGGTAGCGGCGTCTATGACTGGAGAGACTTATATGTGTGTGACAGTCTTTGTTGCAAAGATCACAAAAATGCAGTCTCTGGTCTGTTGACAGTGTCGCGGGCCTTCCTGCGTGCCCTCTTGCCAGCCGCTGCATTTAAGAGTTTGGCTTCTCATGATTTGAGATGTTTCAGCCTGCCTCTCCACCTCTGTTGATCCGATACAAGATCTTCCCATTATGCTCTGTCCATGTGGAGAGCCTTCATGTCCCTCGTGCAGACATCTATAAAACGCAGCTATTGGCGAACACAACAATAACCTCGGGCCAACTCGCCGTACAAGATGCTTTTGGGGACAGGCTCATCATCCATGCGACAGACGTAGCTAAGCCAGCTCTAGAAAGTACCTCCGCATTGGGCACTCGGTCTTGCCAGGATATCCCGAGCATGCGGCAGATGCTGCGCAACAACAGCAATATAAACAACAACAACAATAACAACAACAACAACGACGACTAAATACATAGGGGCTATTTCAATAATAATAATAATAATAATTATAATAATAATAATAATAATAATAATAATAATAATAATAATAATAATAAAAACTATAATAATGATAATTCTAACAATACTAGTAATAATAATAATAATAATAATAACAATGATAATAATAATAATAATAATAATAATACAAATGAAATGTGTCAACCAAGCAGCACATTGTGAATTAAGTCATGCAGATGTTTTACGTGTAACATAAGCCAAAAGAATATATTACACATGATATATCTTAATAATAATATCTGTACACAAACGTGCTTACCTTATAGTTAGCACACAAGTTTCTTTCTCGCGTACCACTGATGACATCATCTTCCCGAAGACTAAATTTTACAAAGTTATGCTACATACTTGAGAATGCTTTCCATTCCTGGGCCTTTTTATATAACGATAAATTGTTCAATGCATCAGGTTTGTTTACACTCACAGCATGCTCTGAAAAAGTATAATTGCGCGCAATTACCATCAATTGAAATACAATGCTTATCCGGCATGCTACAAACTTCGACGGCCTCTGTGGTGTAAAAGTTAGGCTCATCGCTTATCACGTGGAAGACCCAGATTCGATTCCCAAGTGGGGACGAGCATTTATTGTGTCTTTCTGCTGGGATCCGTCCTCTCAGCCCGGGTTTTCCCTGACAGGCAGGTCGAAATAGCCCGTCTTAAATTAATGACCTAACAGTGTCGAAAGGGACGCAAAACAAGAAACCAAACTAAACACAAATTTGGAATTACCCTGCAAGGGCTTATCCAAATCTAGCGAGGCAAGCGGAAATAGAAAGTATTCGACTGAGGGCTATGCTTGTTTAGTGGGCCACAGATTGTTTTATAGCCAGAGATCGTGAGAGAGATTAGTGTGTCGAGACTGGGAGACCTTGCCACTGGGGATGACGTGACTAAAGCTTTACCCCTAAGGGACTCTTTGTTTTGTTTTAGACTATAGAAGCAAGGAACCAGTAACAAATAGAATTAAGGAAACAGTAGCAAGTGTCTTCAACTAGATCTATGCCTGTGCCAAGAAGATTTCTTCGTACTGAAATAACCCATCGAATCCCGCATTGGTGGTATCAGCGAGATTGTAGAAAACTTGTTGATGTGGGTTCTTTTGTTTTGCATCACTGTAAAGCCATTTTAGAGGCAGGCTACTTTGACCCTGTCTGTTACGGCCAGCTAGAGGCTTAGACTGAGAGGGACACAATAAATACTAGCAGACAGGCTAAGATGTAATTTCATTAAAAAAAAAAAAAATCCCTACTTGAGACTATAATACTTCTCTCTTCTACGTTTAGCCGAAGAGGCCATCCGTGTTGTAATAGTTGGACTCTTCACTTAAGACGCAGAGGACCGGAGTTCGCTCGAGGAGTTTATTACTCCGGCGTTCTCCTGTAATGTATTGGCCCTTTCAGCCCGGGTTGGCGTTGACAGATAGGGTCGAACAAGATCACTTCTGAAATGATCTTACAGTGTAGCAAGGCGCATATAGAACTAAAGCCAACAAACAATCATCAGTTAAAAGTCTAAGAGTTCTTTCAGTACTTTGCTTCATCGCATCAGTCCAACAGAAGTAGGTTTGTAAAAAAAAAAAAAGTATTCCAGCGAATTCCACAGAAAGCCCCCAATATTTTGACAAAGACTGGCAAGAGCCCCTTTCATTCTCCTGTCAACAGTATTCCGACATGAACACTAGCTCTGGAGGTTACTGTGGGCAAGCAGGGACCATTAAGGATATGGGAGAATTAATCATGACCAATGGTAGTATTAAAGTCATGTCATGACCTGCTGATAAATCGATTCGTATTCGAGGGGAAGCTACTCGATCTTATTAATTCCGTTTACTGAAAGTAGCTGAACTGATGCACGAGAAATATGGATGCGATTATTTAGGGTTAGGTGAAATTCGAATGAATTATCAGATTATTTCAAACATGTTTAGAGGAGAAATGAACCGAAATAAATCTCCACGCCTGTAGAGATCGCATTCGAATTACACACCCGGAATTTAATTTTAGGCTTTGGTTTTTTATGGAAGTTTTTATATTGATGTTTATTCTGACTCCCATTTCATACCTAAGCGAATTTGAGAATTTCTTCGAGGGTAGGATTTTCTGTCGTGTTTTTTGGTGTGAAATGGGTAAAAAAAAAAAAAAAGCCTAGAGTCTTTAGTTGGTGTATTTTCCAGTGCAAAAAGATCAGCTCTCAGAGGAAAGAAATGTTTCACTCACGACATCGGATTTCACAAATTAGTACACTGCTCATTCGTATTTTTCTTTAAAAACACCTTACCCGGCCTCACTGCGGGTGATGATATCGCGACTGCAACAACACAGGGAAAATGAAGATAACGATATGCAGGGAAATTATATATTTGTGTACGCCCAAACTAACACAAGCAATAACTAAAGGAACAGCTTGAGGCTGACACGTACAAGAATAGTGGAGATTAGCCGATAGAATTACAGCAGGTTTGCTTTTGACATGTTATTTAATTTCCTGAAAAAAAGGGATACTTTATCAAGAATTTGAGAGAGTGGCTTTCCAAACATATTAATAAGCGATCAGGATCCCACGACTCACTATCCTGTTGCTTCGTTTGGCTTCTCCATCATAGTCCGGTTGGTTGTTTTGATCAACAATTAAAAACAACAAAGCTTCCTTTTAGAGACACTGAACGATCCGGAAAATATACACTGCTGAGACAGTTTGTTGTGGAAATATTAGGCTCTTCACCTGTCACGCAGAGGAGAGGAGTTTGATTCCCACGTTTGACGGCCATCTCCGTCTCCCCACTGGCATGTGTCCAACTCGTCCTAGATTACCCTCAACATGCACGGTCCAGGTAGCCCACCTTTAATATAAACAAGTGTCCAAAAGAAAAAAAATACATTAATATGCAAAACAACCCCTCGGTCGTTCTCGCACCACTTTCCATAAACTTTCAGACAAACAAAAGTCAACCAATAAGACAACAGCAACTCGTCATTTTACACTCGCATTGATGAATAAATCATAATGTACCGGAAAATACAATAACTTCTGAAATACTGCCTTAATGTCTTTAACACTTTACGCAGCGTTGTTCCCTTCGGTTGTCCGCTGTTTGACGAATATTTATGGAAAAATTTATTGAAAATTGAGAAAGTTATCAAACTTTTAATGAGTTCTCTCTTTATTTGGACTCTTGGTATTATCTGACATAGCTACAAAGAGATCAAAACTAAGGGGACAAAACAAATACATGTAAACTCCTGTTTAGACACATAACAAAACACAATGCGACGTTTTAAAAAAATACCGCAACGAAAGGATTAAGATAGTTGAAAAAATCAACTTTTGCAGTAGCCTCCACGAGAAGGAAATATAAACTGAGAAATTACTATGTATTCAATTTGTTCGATGGATTTCAGGAAAAGCACTCCTTGCAAGAGGAGAAAATTTAATGTTCAAGGAACGGTGACTGTCACCTTCATGAAACCATAGAGACATCGACATCATGGGTTGTGCGAGTCTCTTTCTCTTAACAGGTGTTGTTTTGAGTAAATCATTTCTATAGAATCGCCAGCTTTCTGCTGCCAGCATCATGTTTGTTATCAATCATTCGTTTCGGCTTCAACAGAAAAAAGCTGGCGCTCTATAACTAGATAACATCAAACGTGGCTGTGGACACTTCCTGCAGACGAATGATTCCGCAGCAGGGAAAAATTGCTTGTGTCTTTGATTGTGCGGAAGGGGGTATTTTCTAATAGTTATTATTGAATAAATTATTATTTGATTTTTCATTTCGGTCGTTAAAAGTAAAAAAAGAAGTAAAATAACACATCTAAGTGCCCAAACAAATGTCGTTTCACTGCCTCTCCCCCCTTAAAACAATCAATCCGGCGTGTTGCCTACGTGACGCAAGTTCCTACCTATCCATTTCCACGACTGCGTTCTTTAACAGCGTGCCAGACAGCTAATCAGCTCTGTGTGAAGCAATCTCTTGCTGCTACATACGTACATACCACTTCTCTTTCCCTCAATTATCTCTCTCTCTCTCTCTCTCTCTCTCTCACACTATCTCTGTCTTTCCCGCACACCCTATCTCTGTCTCCGAGCCTCTCCCTCTCTTTTTCAATAGCTTTTCAATCCTTTCCCTCGATCCCATCTTTTGTCTTATCCCCCCCCCCCCCCATTCTCCTCTGAATTTCTATATTTTCCTTTCTCTTTCATTCATGATATTTTCTTTCTCCCCCTCTTTCTGCTTCTCTCACATTTTCCCCCTCCTCTTCCTTTCTCTCTTGCCCTCTGTCTCTCTCTCTCTCTCTCTCTCTCTCTCTCTCTCTCTCTATCCCTCTCCCTCTCTCTCCAGGAGTATGTAGCCAGAACTGTCATTAATAATCCAAAGACCCAAACACTAATTGCGGTAACCAAATCCCTAGCTTGTCTTCTCATCTCCAAATTCGTTTCACTCTCTACTATATTTTGTACTTGTAGGTCGTTGTTAGATATTTTCTCCTCTTGCGCGTTACAGCTCTTTGCTTTCCAATAACGTTTACTATTATTATATTTATTGTCTCGACACACATTCTCCTGTTTTTCTTTCGTGAAGAGACCATTCTTGTGTAAGTTGCTAGTGATATTTGTTTGATAACAAAATGTTTCATTCTTTGCTGGGAGTATTATCATGCTTTGTCGTCTTTTGCTGTTGATGTGGCATTCTTTTTACTATGATTACAATAGGATGTAACTCTTTTTAATGACAGTGATTCAAAGGTGCAAAAATTAACGTCATACCACAACTTCGTCTTTTCAACATACTTGTAAATAAAAAATAGAATATCCTTGCCTACCAGGGCCAAGCTGGGTTAAGACGGACAAATAGAAAAAATAGAAATGCTTGTTTGCACCTTGGCTCGAAATCGGCATGATAAGGAGGCGAAGAGCCCAAACGTTATACCCCAGACGCCGGTAATGCTCATTTAGTTTTTTCCTGAAATTTAACTTGTGCCTTTTAGAATTACATCCATAGTGGTGGTCCTTCCAATTTGTCTCGGCGCTCTCCTCACGAGCCTCGACCGAGGAGCAAATGCCCGAAGTCTGGACGTCAGATTAGTTGGGTTTTTTCTCTTTTACCATCTCAAAACTTGTTTGAGGCGAAAGAGAAGCATTTTGCTTCCAACCAGTGAGTTTGAGGAACATTAACCCCGTTAAGAGTTTGGAGGTATTAAAAGAATCTGGGTAGTCTTGTAATTAAGCAAGGTACAGTGTATGTTATTAAATCAAGTTCGTGGTCTGGTACTCGTATAACGTCAGGAAACCGTACTTTGGGCCAATTTAAGGTCTGTGAGTTTTCTTGGGGAATTCACTTGGGGAAATTCAGTTTAGACTACAGGCATGTGAATCTCTAATTTGCGCGCACAATTGAATTTGACACACTTGATCTATACCAAGGTGTCGCAAAACGTTGGGCACCACTTTGACATTTAGTAACTTTGCCAATTTGTGTCAGAGTTTTATGAAATTTCACACAACGGTGAATGACTTAAGGGAAATATGATCTTGAAACCTTCATAGCGATCGAACAAATCGTGAAGGCATAATGACCCGTTACAAAACATTACCAAAAATAGCAACTAAGTTGTAATATTTCCAAGTTTTGAACAACTCTTACACAAACATTTGACATTAAATGCAGTTACACTTCATCTAAGATCGTATATATACGTGCTACAAAACGCCAGGGAGTGGCATGCTCAAAGCCCTTGTTCTCGGTGTGTGCCACCCAATCGACGACACTCTTTGGTCCGGACCTGCAAGTTTCGAATCACTCTCTGGCACATCAGTCTGAGGATGCACTTGTCTCAGAGCGGCGGTGATGTTTGTTTTAAGCGTGTCTATTGTCGTCGGATTGTTTGCATTCACCCGGCCTTTAAAAAAAAAGAATTCAGGGGATTTAAGTCTGGACTGTGTGGCGCCCACTCATGCTCATCCTTCAGACTAACCAGCTGATGTCCGCACTTTCCATGCAACCAGTTTAGAATCTTGTTGGAGGTGTAGTGTATTGCTCTACATTGTTGGAACCAGGCGTTTCCGTCTCGTCTTTGCCCCCACAGAGATGCCCAGAACCGTTGTAACACTGTGATGTAACGATCACTCGTCACTGTGGCACAGGTTCCGTCCTCATCCTCGAACCAAAAGGACCCTGTAACGCCATAGATGGAAAGGGCTATCTATGCTGTACATTTCTCCGAATGCAGCAGTCTTTCTTTCACAATACCCAGTAAATGTTTTCCCCGTGCATGTAGTTGTTGGCATTGAAGCGTCCGTGTAACAAAAAGTGCGAGTGGTCCCTGAACCACAAGTTGTTCATTAAGTTTGGATTCATTTCCCATTGCTGAATGAATTTCTCGCTCACATCTGTACACGAGCCAATTTATCGTTCTCGTTTAATCGATGTTTCACAGTTCGTTCAGCGATGATACTCTTCTTAGAACCGACTTTCTTCATCAGTTGGGGGATGGCTGTTTTTGCAGAGCCAAATCGCAAGTAAACCTACACATCGAATGTCGGATCTTCTTTTTTCTAGGCATGACTAAAACTTCAAATTGTGTAGAAAAAAAGCTCTTTTGACAACCCATAAAATTGGAGGATTTTATAAGGACTACGCATGACGTCCAAAAATGCACCGATTCTCGCCAAATTTTCTATGACTACTTTCCCTTAGCCGAAGCATAAAATTCCCCAGTTTGATAACAATGCACCAAAATGTGTGGAATAAATGCAAAAATGAAAGGGTGCCCAAACTTTTGCGACACCTTGTAATAAGCATTTTCTGGCAGCAGCTGCTAGGGTCTATAGCTGCTCAGTCTAAATAATTTGGTTATGATCTTACCTTCGTTTGCCCCCTTCTATTGTTGTTGCTGTTTTGTTTCCTTTTGAAAGGATGGGAACGATAACAGGTGCATTTAATCTCTTGTTCTCATGTGGAAAACTCATGACTGGCTAATCATTATAGAGCTCAATAACCCAACCTCCCAAAGCACAAATACATGATTGTTATTGCCAATGTTTCTATCAGAATATTATT
Organism: Phyllaplysia taylori; assembly: GCA_032273245.1. Classification (NCBI taxonomy): domain Eukaryota; kingdom Metazoa; phylum Mollusca; class Gastropoda; order Aplysiida; family Aplysiidae; genus Phyllaplysia; species Phyllaplysia taylori. The sequence goes on from JAUKPP010149847.1 coordinate 12,963, forward strand.
ATGTTCAGAGCCCTTTCATCGAATATTGATACTTTTTAGCTTTCTGGAATATACCTTTTATTTATTGACGTATTCAGGATCTCTACCTTTCATGCAGAAAACGGGAATTTATAACCTACGCGCGGATTTTTCTTTTTATTCGAGCAACTAGATCTACGTCTTTATGGTTGTGATGATGTTTCCTTTCAGCCAGCAATGGCCCCTCTACAGCAATGACAGTTAGGACAGAAGTAATTCACTTTATAAAACCAGCCATACAGTAATGCGTAGAAGTCATAATCCCAATGAAGGCCTGTCACCTCTGTCAGTATACAGGTCACGTACAAGGCTTTCCGTCTCTTTTTATCCTGAGAAATCTTACTTGGCTGGCTCAGTCATTGTCGAGATGGAGAAACACCCTGAATACTACCGGCATCGATTGATTTATACTTAGTAAGAAGCTATGTAATTTATAGAGGCGGCAGCTTCTTTTGCAAAGTGTATCAAAATGTGGTCGAATTTATATCAGATACCACCCCAGGAGTATAATCTTATGATATTAGGCCATCGAAAATCCTTCAATTCCCCAGCCCAGTCAGAGCCAAAAGATCAAGCACACAAATCGTTGTGCATGTAACAGTGATGCAGACAAGAGCAGACCTTAAGCCTACAAGACCAGCGAGAAAAACCTCTTAAGTTTTCATCTTATTTTCATCCTGTATTTCCCCTGTCTGTTTGTCAACACCGCCTCCTCATTTTCCACTCCATCGTGTTATGATTAAAGGGAAGCTCCTTCTTCTCTGCACGCCTATATAAATGGTCTAGATTTCACGTGAATGCCCCTCGTAATGGCTTCCACTAACCCAATATTTGAGAAGAGGCTTACAAATAAACGAAAATCAACGACGCATACACAATGCGGAATCTTCAAAGCATTAACGGCAGGATTTTCTGCCCAGAAATAGGGGCAAAGATGTTCAATCTCTCATCCTAGCTTCTCGCTTCGTGTTGGGCCCCTATCTCAAGGCTTGTGTGTAATCAATAAATTATGTAGGGGCGAAGAGCTAAGTTTGGTTTTTATTTAGTTTTGGCTTAATGTCCATTGCAACACTGTAAGGTCATTTGAGCGACGGCTAATTCGACCCTGTCTGCCAGGCCCAATCCGGGCTGAGAGCGACAAATGCCAGCAGTAAAAAGCAGAGTTAGATGCTATTCCACATGGGGGACCGAACTACGGTCTTCCGCTTGATGGGCGAAGAGCCTAAACGTAACACCACAGACACTTGTACGAGAAGAGCATTAATATTCTCTGGTCATGGAAATATAGTTAGTCTCTTTAACAGACCACTGCGACGACGTTGAAGCTTTTTTGCTTTTGAACAAAAACATGAAAAATTGTGTCTAATGTCTCCCTTTTTTTTCAAGAATATGGCCATAGTTAACAAGCCAGTTTCAATTGTGTCAACATTTTCTGATTTGCGTATTGTTTGTAACAAGTCTGTATGGCGAATATTCAGAAATTGGTCAGAGTTTTGCTTTGTTCGGTTTCGTTTGGTGTGGTTACCAGTTTTTCGACCCCTACAACACTGTAAGGTTATTTAAGAGAAGGGTTACTTCAAGCCTGCCTGTCAGGGCCAATTCGAGCTAAGAGCGAAAAAAATTCCTTCGGAATAAAAACAACCAAGATAGTGCGCTCTTGGGATCAAATTGCGTGGACACGGAACACTGGTTAGCACTGGGATCGTTTTCAAAGGAAATCTGGTCCTCGCGTGTTTATAAGTGTGTGTGTGTGTGTGTGTGTGTGTGTGTGTGTGTGTGTGTGTGTGTGTGTGTGTGTGTTTCTGTTGGTATGTGTATGTGTGTGCATGTGAGAGAGAGACAGAGAGGGGGGGGGGGGGGGTAAAGTGTGGAGCACT
>JAUKPP010149958.1:0-14855 GCA_032273245.1 Phyllaplysia taylori
CCCGCCCCCCCCCCCCCCCCCCCCCCCCCCCCCCCCCCCCCCCCCCCCCCCCAGAGACGGAGAGAGAGAAGAGAAAGAAGGAAATAATACCGGATGTACGAAAAACAACAACAACAACAACACAACTTACATTCTGAGTAGAGCAAATCCCAGGACAAGTCCATTTATTAAGTGAGTGTTTGGCAGGCGCTCTGGTGTCGTCTGCTCCTTCTGATTCTTTCCAAGTGTCACAATTGTCCTAATCTAAATCATTGCGCTGAATTGCTCCTGCAGTGTTGACAGTGTCATACGCAAAACGTTAACAAACATACCATATTTTCCCAATCGTCACTTCTTGTGTCCTCGAAGAGACAGGCAGTTATCAAATCTTCTCTGTCACCTTTGACTTCCGTGACGTAGCGGTAAGGAGATATTGGACACGATGGTATTCTGTTTATGAATCTGGTGGCTGTCCTATCATATCAAGGTCAAAGCTCGGACCAACACATGGTCATTCTTGAAGTGACCCCTGGAGTTATGCCTGGAGTTCAGCCTGGAGTTCATTAAAGCGGAATTAAGTAGGCTTTAGCATAGATAGCAGAGAGCTCAGCAATATTGAAGTCGTTGTTGTGCGGGGTTTGTGCATGTGACGGGCGAGAATATGAAAAGGAAGGGGTGGGGGGGGGGGGGGGTTGTTGTATTGTAATGCGTTTAGTATCTTCTTTTACAATGTGCCTGCTATGGTGGTTGGCAGCGCTCTGGTGTGGTCTGGTCCTTCTACTTTATTTCTTTGTGTCACTATTGTTCTTTTCTATTCCTGGTGCTGAAATGACCTTACAGTGTGGATAATGCCCTAAAAACTTAATCAAACTGAAAACGAAAAGAATCGTAAAGCACCCTCCTAGAGTAGGCAGAAGTCTCATACTCTTCCCCCTTCCCCCACCCGATCTGTAACTACATATTTCTCTGTGCTCGCGCTCTCTCACTCTCTCTTTTCTTTTGAAGAGAGATGTTCGACTCAGAGCAACCAACTTCAGTATGACAATAACGTGTTGCTAGCCAGGACAGTAAAATGAAAAAAAATCTTTTCAGATATAATATACTGATGTACTAGCAGCTTAAATTAGTGCCCAATTTCAACCTTGTTATTTCATGAAATTAAAAAAAAAGAAGTAAAACTCATGTATATTGTGGAGCTTAATGAGGTGCATTGATTGGTCATAATCTCATGACTTTTCTTAAAATATCAACAGACTTGGAAGAATTAAGCATTTTGTATGAAGTGATGTCCATGAATTAATTTTTTTGCTCCTCATGAAAACCTTGTATTTGATACTTGCCAATGATGAATGGTTGCAACGAAATAACCTAACAGTGTTGCACGGGGCATAAAACCAAAGGCTATCTAAAAGGTATTATCTTTTATTATTACACGTTCTAATTCTTCACCATACTTCCTTCCCATTATCACCAGTGTCTGTGATGTTGGGTTGGCTTTGACAGGCAGTGTTGAAGGAGCTTGTCTCTAATATGACCTTACAGTGTTACAAGAGGTGTAAGAATAAAACTAAACCAAACTTCTCCTTCTCTTGTCCAGGTGTTACTTCAAATGATGATCATCGTGACTGGCAACTACAACTTCTTCAACTTGCTGACCATCACTCTGTGCATCGCCCTGCTGGACGACTCGTTCTGTATGTTCTCACAGCCCAAGTACAAGAAAGGTTAGTCCGCGTTCTCAAATGACCGGTGTCTGTAATAGTGTAATGGTTATCGTCTGTCACATGGCCGCGGGGAGATTGATCCTTATGTTGAATGAACATCTCTATCTCTCTGCCTTATTGTTCTCTTCCTCTCAGCCTGGGTTGGCCCTGACATGAAGAGTCAGAGTAGCCGTCTCTAATATAATCTCACAGTGTTGTGAGGAATGTAAAGCTAAAACTAAATAAAAACCACTGTCAAATGAGATCTGTAGGGATAGGATAAGGTTGAATATATTATTCATAGGGCACATCTACATGCTTTACAGCATTTAAAACATGATACAAGATATTTAAACCTGCATCTGTTATGTAGTTGTTAAGACTTTCTGTCTATCACTCAGGGAATGGGAAGGGGCATTGGTGGTCAAGCGGTTGTGCACCTGCCTACAGATGAGGAGGTCCTGGATTCGAATCCAGGGAGGTTCACTGGGATTTTTTTTATAGTTTTCATAGCTCTGACCCCCTTCCTATCGGAGATGGACGTAAAATTCTGAGGTCCCGCCACATAAATGACCATATCGTGTTGCAAGATGAGGCGTTAAACCAAAACCAAACAAAACCTAGGGAATGGGAGTTTGATTATCATGTTGGATGAGCATCCCCATGTCTCAACAGCTATGTAGTGTCCCCCTCAACTCAAGTTGACTTGGACAGGGAGTGTCAAAGTAGCCAGTGTCTAGATGACGTGACAGTGTTGCAAGGGGCGTAAAATAAAAACCAATAAACTTTTGGAGTTGTTCTCATGATCTGCAAACTCAAACAGATGGGCTTGAATCCAAAACAGCTCAATGCCATTTGTTTATTTTTTTAATTTTTTAAAATATAATATGAAAAGGCAGTAGTCTTTGGTTAGCTAAACACTGTAAGAGTGCTATTTTTAGCACAACTACTGCTTGAAAATCGAAAAGAGTAGGCTTATTAGGCTGCCACTCTGGCAAAATTAAAAATTGATTCCTACCCGAATACTTTGGAATGGTTCTTGGCACCGAGATGACCTTACCGAGTCAATGGTGCCTTAAAACCCCAACCAACCAAAATAACAAACAAATAAGCTGCTGTGTAACCCTCTTGGAAGTCTCCCAAAAGATTAGTACCTAGATTAACATAGCACCTTGAATTAGAAAAATCTCTTTCTCAAAACACCAAAAAACTAATCTCTCTGATCACGCATTTAAAGGGCCAGTAAATTTTTGGATTACTTTTGACATGTTTTAGGTCAATTGCTAGTGATCACCATAGTTTTTGCCCCACCCCCGCCCCTTGACTAGGAAGCAAAATAATGCCACTTCTATTTTTCTCTCATGCGGGAGCATTCGAAAAATGGGGGGAAAAGACATTCTAATGGGAGCGGGAGCATTCGAAAAAAGGGGGAAAAAGATATTCTAATCTTATGTAGCAAAAAGGTGACTACGCAGATTATGCAACTAAATGTCTATTTTGAGAGTATTTCGGCCACGAAAATGGAGAAGTTAACATTGTTTACCGTGGAGAAAGCACTAATTGTACTTAGAAGAACAGAGTGATCTACTCCTTTCTTCACATCTTCTGAAACGTCCAAGTAGTTTGGCGCGTTTCGGCTTATTAGTTCACAGGAAAAATTTCTAGTTACGAAACTGCCCATCATACCATGTTTTCTAATGATTAAATGTGTTTTTCAATGGTCAGGTTGTCTTAGGGCCTTCGCAATATTATTACCTACCTAGTGCTTAAAAAAAAAGAACAAGGACAATCTTTACGTCCGGTACCTTAAACCCTTCCTATGTTTATTGGTTTAAGGTTTTATGGTTCCTTCGACTCTGGCACACTGGCTCTGAGAAACAATTCCTATTGTGGCCACATTCTTGCAAGGAATATGCAGGGATAAAAGTTTTCTGCCTTAAGCCAGAAATCCATGTTTGACACTTTCTACATATTGGCTATGTATGGCAGAATTTATGTCAACGGTAGAATTGGACCGTTTATTGTGTATAGACTTCTCAGACCCTTGTGAACCTTAAAAAACCGTTTTGTTTTTTAAAAAAAATCATTTTGATTTTGTCAGCAGCCACTTTAATCCCTGAATTTTTACTAAAAGTGCTATTTCACTAATTTAAAAAGATACTTTATGTTACAATGTACTGTTTCCTTCCTCCAGTGAGCTCAAAAAAGAAGTCTGTGGCGTGGGGCGGTCTGAGCAGTGTGGCCAACTATGTGTTCCCAATTGTGGTGCTGGGATACATTGCTTACCAGACCCACCTGCTCTTCAGCATAAAGTTTAACAAGGATTTCACCATACACTCCAAGATCGGTAAGTTGTACATGTAGTCTCCACCTAAACGTAAGCGATACAAAGGCATGCTTGCTCAAACACAGGCTTGTTTCATCTGGTGTTGCTTTCCTTGTCGACCTTAATTTTTAATCAGAACTTCAAAAATTTTTCATGACGTCATTGATCCCCGAATGAAATTGGTTTTATGATGGCTTCACAAACATGTTTCATAATTCCTTCTTAACAAAAATACATAATGCCAAATCAATGTAATACTAATAATATTAATCATGAATGCATTAAACATTGTTGGTTGCTGCGGAGCAGCACCCAAGTGATGTAGGGTTGACGTGTCTTACCCACAGACACACCAGAGTGGTCATCCATTCCGATGGGGGCAACACCCAGCCCTTCTTGACTGCTTGTGTGAACCCGAGTTCACCAACCATTAGACCTCGGTGCCGAAATGACCTTATAGTGTCGATGGAGCCATAAAACCCCACACAAAACAAAACAAAACAAAACCATTAGACCACATTTCATGTAAAGGCATGCTTTTCAGTCATCCCAAGCACCATGTGTGACAGTGTTTAAGTAAGCGGAGATTGTTGTATAAATACATATCAAGCAAGCGCTTTCTAAATCTGATTGTTTCTTTGTGGGAGGAAGGAAGTCCAAATTTGATTTAATCAAAGTTGGTAATATTTTTTTATACATATATATAAGTTAGTCGCAATATCTGTCCTAACCTTGTAAAGGCATGATTTCAACAAGATTTAGGGAACAAGTGAAAAGGAAAAAAGTTTTTTTTTTTATTGAGCAAAGGTGTAAGATTGTTGATGGATGTGTAAGGTAGACATTGTTACTGAAAAGATTGATGTTTTAGTTTTATTTATCTGCCATCTTTGATGAGTGATGGGTAAAAAGGCAAGTAATTGTTGACAATCTGTCCGCTGACATCCCATCAGGTGGATCACTTTTGGTTTCTTATTTTTGCATGTGTCTCACAAGCATACAACTTTGTGTTGAGGACTCGCATCCTAAGTTGGACATGCTATCATTTGGCTTGAACTTGCTCACCCCATCCCCATAGGCCTACTTGGCAACCCAGCATCTGTAGTGCAAAGATTAGGCTCTTCGAGCTTCAAGCAGAAGACCAGAGTTAGATTCCCAAGTGGGGACAAGCTCTCTGCGTCTTTCTGCTGGGATCCTTTTCTCTCTCGCGCCTCTTAAATGACCTTGGAGTGATGCATATGGATGTAAAACTGGAACACAAAGTAACAAAAGTGATATCTTCCCAAAGCTTTTTTGTACCCTGTAGCAAAAGAAATAAATAGCTGCTAGCATTTAATGGCTTTCAAAATTGCACTTTCCCCCCGTTATTAACAATGTTCTGGAATATAATTAATTTTAACAGACTGACCCCATAAATTTCTGTACTCCCTGATTGTCCCCAGCATTCACTGAGCAGCAGTTCACCAAATGGCTGGAGATGATCATGCCCTACACCATCTACCTCGGAGTAGTTTCTCTCGGATATGAGGTTGTTGTCTCTCTCATTAGGTAATGCAATTTGGCTTGTTTGTTGTTTTTTGGCGAAATTTTTAAAACTCCATCTACGCTGTCAGGTCATTTCAGCTTTAGAAAATAGATTAGGATGGTAGTAACACTTAGAAAGGAGAGGGAGCAGACTACACCAGAGTGCACTACTTTGCTAAACTTGAAAAATGTATTTAAATTCTATAATTGTTATAAGAATTAGGATAATAGCCTCTTGCTTCTGTACTTAAGTCTTTTATGACAAGGCGTCTAATGTTAGGCACAAGTGGGCCCACTGTAGCCTCGAAGGGTCTGATATTAGATGCTAGCCCTTTTGTGGCTTGGTTTGCTAAGCTGGTAAAACCTGGCTACAAGCACAGTGGATAGGCCGATGTCTAACACTGGACGCTTCGGAGCCACAATGGGCTTGCTTGCATCTACTGTTAGATGCCTGGTTGTGAAAGAGCTAAGTAAAGGCAATTCATTATGGAGATGATGATTTAGCGCGAAAGAAAATCTGTCTGAATGGGCAAAAGAATTTATTTGGGAAAGAGTTGAACTATTGAGTTCAGACATAAGTTTAGGTTCAGCAATTTTGTGTAAGTAGTTTGTATGAGTGGGGATATTTTTTATGACTCATTATTACATATTATTGCATACATGGATATTAATGTGTTTGTAAACCACTTCTGTAAAATGAAATTCCCCACTGGGGATAAATTAACTGTTTTTTCTCCCCACAGGAGCATTGTTATGGAGAGGGGTGCGATGAGAAAACTGATGTGTTTGGCAGGCACGATCGTCTTCTCTATCGTTGCTGCCTTTATCTTCACCATTAGTCTGGTAAGTGATTGGCTCGGCTCTGCTTCATTTTCTCGCTAGTTCTTAGACGGACAGTTCAATTTGTAGCTTGAAGGCCGCTATTCAGGGCAGGTCCTCCAGGTTCCTTATTATACAGAGTTAGGTCTCCTTGCCTAGTGGTGGCTAGTGTCATCTATTCTTGTAATAGTGTGTCTCTATCAGTATTGAATAGATTTATTGAAAGTTTGGACAACGGAGGTCTAAAGTTGTAATTTCTATGTTTTCCTGGACATTTTCCATTTTATGATCCAGGTATATCCCAGTTGTTTCTGAAGTGGGTACCAACATCTATATCATGCAGAAGACCTTAGTTTGATTCCCAAGTGGGGGCGGGCATATTCTATCTGCTGGGATCTGTTCCTCTCAGCCCAGGTTGGACTTGACAGGTAGGGCTGAAGTAGTTGATCTCTTTAAATGACCGTACAATATTGCAGAGGAGGTAAAACAAAACCAGACCAGATCAGAAGTGGGTGTTGATATTGTACCAAAGGTTTCATAGCCTAAATGACCCAGCATTGTTGAGAATGTTTAACCACTAGAGAAGGAAAATTCAGACCAGGTATTGCCTGTAATCAGTACAAAACTTCACAGCCCATTATGAAAGTTCGGAAATTGTGGCAAGCTTATGAAAGTTAAAAAGAATAACAGTAGAATTTTAAAATCAGTAACCAAATTGCTCTTATGCTCATCATATCTAAGGAAGACAAAGGAATACTCATAAGTTTCGCTTCAGCAGGGCTTTGCATGGCCGATGAAATCTACAAAATACAATGTACAAGGTGTTTTTTTTATATTGATAGATTCTAAACTGGTTTTCTATCAATTAATCCTCATTCATTTAAGTTTTTTTTTGGTACAAAATCAGCCGATTTCATGAACACACTGTGGGACAGCGGCAGTTTGCGTGAACAGGGCCCGATTTTTAGCGAGCAGAAATGACACTAATCTGCCATTTACCATGCACGTCTTGTGCGTTTACCTGGGAGATCGCGTGCCTGCAGTTCTGAGAAAATTCCAACTGAGCACAGCAAGAAAAGCACAACCCAAAACTCAATCAGAACTTGGTACCAAAATCTGGTAGAGATGGGTACTGTGAATGGCTACAACAACGAAGATAGAAAGAAGTGAACATGCGACTTGCTTTGTGCCCGATCAATTGAAAAAGATGACTTCATTTTGAGACTCCCAGAAACATCCATCTCTTTCTAACTTCAAAGAACAAAAATCAAATTTTGTTTTCGTAAAGCATGAAGCCGGAGCTTGTTAGAGATTAGTCCTTTTGGAAAAACAGTTTTAATCGCCTTATGATGGTTCCTAGCAGTCCTTCTCTTTGGTATGCCAGTCCGCTGTTTTGACGCCATGATCTAAAAAGGGATTTGTTCCGCTAACTCCATTCGAAAATGCCTTCTCTATCAACAGAATCTTATTAAGTATCCCAGAAAAAACTTAAATGAACAGTGAATGATGTGCAAAAAAACGTTTATTTGATCTCTTACCGTTTTTGAGTTATTCAAGTTTAGAATCGATCAATGTGAAAAAAACACCCTGTATATCGAATTCATAGAATAGATTCTGGTCGGGGGGGAATAGTTTACATTGTTGGAATATACTCATTTTTGTCCCAAATTACTCATTTTCCTTGTAGATATTACTAAATACTAGTTCCTGATATGTTTTAACTAGGTGGGTCTGCAAATTTATTGAATTAAGCCCACTACAGACACGACTAGGGGTCAAGCAAAGTGGTGGGGAGAAGAGCTGACTAGGTAAAGAATTGCAAAAATTTCTGTTCTGAAAACAAGAGCTCAGCATTATCAGCTCTTAGAATTATTGTCAAAATGGCAAGAAGACTCTTTTCCGATGTGTTTTTTAATATTTGAAATTGGTGCTTTTGAAGGAATTATTTGTTGATTTATGTGTTGATAGGAGTCGAGATACATGTATTTACAATCTTAACAACGGATGTCTGTGGTGTAATGGTTAGGCTCGCCACTCGGGTTCAATTCCAAATATGGACAATCTGCATTTTTCTGCGTGGATTGTTAAATGTGGTTTCACATGGATACAGATACATTTGAATGAAAAAAAGCATTCAAATTATGAATTGATGCTGAAAAAAGACTCTGATAACTTCTTATTAACTAGTTACAAAAGTCGAAATCCATTTCTTAGCGTTCAAAGGAGCTTTACTGTGTGTCTATAGAGTTGTAAAGCCTCAATCACGTAGGTGGACGTTGGTGACAAGTTAAAAGTTATTTATAGAGGCGCCAGCATCTTTGGCTATTTTAGCCCAGTGGACATTGGTTTGGACTCTGGTAGGACCTGATTATATCACTTCTTTCTAATTTCTAAGATTTAGTACTGTTCAAATCAAGCGGGTAGTTGGCAGGGGCTCTAGTACCGTTTTCTGAGTGTTAGTATTGTCCTGGTTTATGTTCTGGTGCTGAAATGGCCTTACAGAGTCGATAGTGCTCTGGAGTGATGTGTTTCTTCTTTCTGAGTTCTCCTATTGTCCTGATCTATGTCCTGGCACTCTCGTGACCTTACTGTGTAAATGGTGATGTACATGTGTCTGTGGTGTAACGGATAGGCTCTTCATCTTCCATGTAGAGGATGTGAGTTTGGGGCCCATGTGGAGCAGTTTGTTTGATCAAATATCTGTTTTTCTGGGATAGCGTTCCTCTCAACGGGGGTTGGCCCTGACAGGCAGAGTCCAAGCAGCCCATCTCTTAAATGGCCTTGCAATGTTGCAAGGGATGTTAAGCCAAAACTGAAACCCCCAAAATAGTGAAGTAAAAATATCAATCTCAGAAAATCTTGACGTATCGTCTCCCCTCACAGGTACCCCACACGACTGTCCATAAACCGACTCAGACTGCGCTGCCCAAGCCAGTGGTCAGCTACCACAGCTTGGCCAGGCCTTTCCATATCACCAGCTCTTATGGGCTCTTTAGGAGGTATTCACACCACCTTCAACCCCCCCCCCCCTTCTCCCCTACACCACCCCATTACAGTTATCCTTGCTGTTTTCTTTTGATTATATTTCTTCTTTAGCTTCTTATTTTCTTTGGCTTGTGGTTGCGGTTGGTTTCGTGCTTTTATTTTAATTTTTTCTTTTCACGTAGTTCTTGTACCTCTGTTGGTGCTGTAGTGCCGTGTCTTAACCTCTCCGCACAGTCAGTGTAGTGGCGTATTTATGTGCATGTAGTGCACTAGCTGTTGTCGTAGACATTTAAATAGTGCTGCTCATTCTATCAAAAGGGTTGGAAGTGCAGTCCAAAACGACTACCCTTAGTCAAGAAGAAAAATGGAAAGTGGTCGTTTTAGACAGGTTGAAGAATGACAAATATGTAGAAAAAGTGCAGTTAGAGTATGGATGGAAATTGTTTGTATAAACAGGGGGTCATCTTGTTAAGACAGTCGCTTGAGCAGGTTCCATTTTGTAGTTGTATCTTGTTTTCTCAATAGTTTGATTAGAGAGGCTATCCTATCCCTGAGTCCAGTACATTCATTCCCTGAGGCTATTGTATATTTCCTTTAAAAAAAAAAAAAATTACCATCACATTTTATGTGGAATGTCACACTATTTCCACATTTGCCATCCTGGTTCACTTTCCCCCATGTCTTCTATACCTTCATAATGTTCTCCTGAGTGAGTCACAAGCTCTCCAAACTCAATCTGGATGTGCATTGCACTTTTTTTTAAATTTTATTTTTATAGACATTTTTACTTTTCATAAGTACATGATATTCTTTCTTTCTGTTACATTTTTTTGCTAAACTTTCCCAAGATTTGTAGCAATGAATTAGGAGAGGCGTGTATTGCTCCTCAAATTGATGTGTTTTCACCGGCTGCCTGAATAAAGCAGTCTGCCTACACGCTGGACTAGAGCACGAGCACAAACACATACAAACCATTGGGGAATCAAAAAGAAATTTTCATTTGGAAGTCGATTTTCAGTCGTTTAGAGATATGCCGAAAATGCGCATTCTTTCCTCACATCAGAAATCCACAGGTACCACTATTGGCACCATATAAAACGAAAAAAAGATGTGCATCAAAACAATAGGGTACAATCTGCTGCAACCTTCACCTTTCTGGACACACCCTAATGGTGTCACTGTACATGGCATTGGAGCGGTTTGTAGTTGGTGAATAGATGCTGACATTTCACTGACATCAGAAAAAGTAGTCTGGTTATAATACATGTAGATGTCTATGATTGGGAAAAATGAAACACCCGTAGATTGTAGAAAATGAACGTCAAGTGTTATGGCCCTACGCTCCACTAGGTGGAAACTGGATTAAGTCAAGTCACCTCATGATTGGGAATGTTATCATAAACATCAATAGGAAAAACATGTTGCGATGACAGCATGTTTGATTTGGGACGGCACTCTTATTTGGCTTGTTCTAAAGCAGAGAGAGAGTTACATTGTTTTTACTTCCTTCTACTCCTTGCTCGTCTTTGTGCTCCCAACCCACGGAGTAATGCAAAAACTAGAGCAATGACGTAGGTGAAAGGATACTCTTTACCTTTGTAAAATATTGCGGCTCCAGTCACTGAGCATGTGCGATAGGGCGTTCAAAAGGAGGTGTACCTTGTGGCAAAATAACAAGGCCCATATAGAGATAAAAACCCCCCACCTCAATACGGAAGAGGATTTGCATTTCTCCCAACTATTTTGTAAGATAGCCCATAATGTGACTGGCCTGATATCAATATGGCTTCTATGAAGCACGCCTCTGCAGCTGCGCAGCGACTTTTGGGTAATTTCATTTGTATCTCTATGTCCCCATCTTACAGGTCCCTCACAGCTATGTGGAGAGTAGAACGTTCCAGGGTCTCCCCAAGTATGCCAAGTCGTGGCACGATAAGCTAGAGCCCTTCCAATTGACCAGCTCTTATGGCCTGTTTAGATCGTAAGACAACAGCACCGGTTTTTGTTGTGACTTGAGAGGGATGGGGCAGATGGTGCACTATGTTCGGCTAAGGAAAACTTATCAATTCGAATCTAAAGGCGGTTTAAATAATCATTTCCCTTACTTTCAAAGAAATCCATTTTAAGATTCTCATTATTTGTATTTTGTTTAGTCCCATATCCATGTATGTACATAATTGTTTGCACATATCCCTTTGACATTTTTCAGTGATTTAACAAAAAATTCCAGTGCTACCCGTGTGGGATGAGATTAATCGTCAATTTTTATTTGTTAAGGTGATTGCTTACAGCAGTCTTATGAAAGAAGATTGAAGAGGGATTATATAAGTGTGGTTTATAGTTCCTAGTATCTGTTTGGGGTTAGCATTGTTCTGCGACCCTTACAAAATAAAGAGCAAGATTCCAATGGTCGATATGCCTACAATATGTGAAAACCAGTTATTAAAACAGTTGAAGTTCTTTCAAGCACAGTGATAAGAAATAATTAGCTTGAGCTATTGCACCATCTGTTCCTCTCTCTGGCACCTGTGGTCAGTTTGTCTTGTACAGTTGCTTAACCCTGTTGCTGCATTATGGGATGCTTTTTACACAAACTTATTCTAGCAGGATTGTATTTGAATTGGTTCCTTCTCTCTACTGGCGAGGAAATTTTGTACAAATAAAAAAAAAAAAGAAATGCCAGAAAAACAGGATTACCAACGTCTGTGTGGTAGCGGTTAGGCTCTTGGCCTATCATGCACAGGATGGGAGTTTGATCCCAATGTTGGGACAAGCATCTCCAGGATTCTGTTGGGATGTTGTGTCCCTCTTGGCCCAGTTTGCTCTGGTAGGCAGGGTCGAAGTAGCCCGCTTTTTAGTGTTACAAGGGGTGTAAAACTAAAACTAACAACAACTAATGAAACTAGACCAAATGAGACCAAATTTTAATATTATGTCCTTGCTATCCTAGACTTAGAATTGGGTTTTCTTTTTTTGTTTTCACGGTTGGGAGAATGAGCATTTCGGTGTGATAACACATGGATGTGTAAGAAACTCATTTGGAAACTGATATACCCAGTTAAATACAGTAGGCATTGAACAAATTACATTAGAACCCACACATCTTGAGGTCTATTTACTCGACATTCGACAGGATGTGGAATTTCCAACTTTTTCTTTATTTACTGCTTTGACATCCTCTAAGTCAACTTTCTCTTTCAATAGTCCCAGCAATGTCGACTTATGTGGGTTCTACTGTATGGACAGATATCTGTGGCAGTGCTTGCTCACATGCTTTAACGAATGTTTTTTTGCCTCTTTTGATTTCTTTGGGATTTTTTTTTCTTTTTCTTGGAGTCATCGCTTCAATCTTTTAAACTGCCCCTTTCACTAAGGACCCATCTCTGCCCTTGGGATGCAAATTTTTCTGTTTGTCAGCTTTTTTATGGTTTCTGTGGTATTTATTTTCCTTGATTGGCTCTGTGTGTTGGTGTATATTAATATTATTATGTGTGCACCCTAACCCTTGCATGCAACCTTGTATTATTATCTGCTTGCTTTTGGATTTTTCACCAATTCCTTTACTTCTTTTATTTAAGTTAGATTTTTTTTCCAAATCCTTTTTTTATTAAAATTTAAAAAAAAAGTAAATTAAATTTTTGAGTAGTTGTTTTTCTTTTTAAGAAACATGTAAAAAAAATAAAAAATTCTGATTTTGTGACTTTTTCTTTCGCATTAATTTCTTTGTAATTTATTCTGAATATTTTTAAATCAACTATAGTCCTATCAAGAGAAATGGCAACAATTGAAAAATAGTTGTTATAGTTATAGCCAATAGCTTTGGAATTTTAACTTTTTTCAAAGACAAATGTTTTCAGTAATTGCTTCAGCACTTCTGATTGAAAGTTTCTTTTGAAGAACTGCATGTGATTTAGTTTCATCAATGTGTAGGCTACTTAGTCTTTATAGCTTGATTTGTAAAAGTGTATTGATTATCATTCATAATCGTAATCATGAGTACTTCATCCATAGTATGTACTATGAATATCGAAGTGTTACAGGTTTATTTAGTGTATTTTTTAAGATTTCAGGAATACGACACTTGAGTCTATTCTAAGCTTCGGTTCTAACTGCGTCAATGTGGTGCTTAGCCACAAGCCATATATTCTTTATATTAGAACAGACACCATGAGAAAATCATGCTTTGAAGAGAAAAACCACAATAAAATAAGGGAGCAGAGAAGACAAGTCTGATAATGCTGATGAAATCAGACTTAATGTTTGTGGCTTTTTTACGGTGCAACTTATGAATCGATGTGGGATGTTTTAGTGAAATATACTTGTTCTGGCCTTCATATTAGTGGGCCGTGTTCTTCAAATTCTTCGAAAATCAGACTGTGTTGTCTGTAGTAAGGTGTGCACCTCTTCATCTATTCATTGTGTTTCTATTTTATCTAATTACTTTTACAAATCAGTGTATGTTTTCTATTATTTGCCTAGAATATTATTGACTAAATTCCACCATCATCTGTGGTGTAATGGTTAAGCTCGTAGCCTACCAAGCAGAGGATGGTAGTTGAATCCCCACATTGTATGAACATCTCCATGTCTCTACTGGGATTTTTTGTCCCTCTCAGCTGGGTTTCGCACTGACAGGCATGACAAAAGTAGCCTGCCTCTATTTTTACCTTACAATATTAGAAACAGGCGAGGATGAAAGTGGCCCTCCAACAGAGATACTGCAATCTGGGATTCCAAAGGATTCCAAAGAGTTTGTAACCCGTGTGGAAATAAAAATAGCAAACAGCAATTACAATATTAGAAGGGGTGGAAAACCAAAACCAAAGGAAACTAATCTTTTGTTTGTCCACCATGCAGGATGACCGGTGTAGGTGGCCGCCCTGAGCTGATTGTGGAAGGACATGCCAGTGACCGTGCGGCCACTAAGGACTGGAAGGCTTACGAGTTTTTGTACAAGCCTGGCAATGTGTCTGCGGCACCACCTGTTGTTGGTAAAGAACATTTTGCGTACAGTGGAACCCGCATAAGTTTGCATTGCTAAGATTATTGAATCACGTAGAGTAAGGAGAAAGTCAATTCAAGGGATGTCAATGTAGAAAATAAAGAAAAAATTGGGAATTCTAATTCAATTGACTTGAGCCAAATGTCGAGTGAACAGACGTGGAATATGTGGGTTCTAATGTACTTTATTACATCATGCAAAGTTTCTTAACAGTGCTGTGGTGTAATGGTTAGGCTCTCCGCCTATCATGCGGAATACCAGAGTTCAATTCCGGTCACGGACGATCTGCGTCTTTTTATGCAGGGATTTTTTTCCCTCTCAGCCTGGGTTGGCCTTGAGAGGCAGGGTCCAAGTGTCTCTTAAATTTATGACCTTACAGTGTTGCAGGGGACATGAAAACTGGTAACCAAACCAACACTAAAGTTTCATGAGCATAGACCAGTAGAGCTGTCCCTAACTCTAAAAATGTTTTTTCTGTTTTTTGAGGGGGAGGGGGGGGGGGGGGGGGGGAAGCAAATCT
>JAUKPP010150069.1:0-14854 GCA_032273245.1 Phyllaplysia taylori
CACACACACACACACACACACACACACACACACACACACACACACACACACACACACACACACACACACAAATATCTTATCAAGGTCTACATCTTACAGTAACAGTTTACTGTTCAGATCATTCTCATCTTCATACCCCAAATAAAAAAAATAAAATAAACAACCCCAAAAACATTTGATAGTGGGGTTCTGATTTTCTCAGCTCAGCAGACAAAATATACAGGAAACCAACAAATGATGCTAAAACAGCCAAAGAAGCTGGTGCCTCTATGAATAAAGAACTGGAAACTAATTAAAAACCCATAAAACAAACCCACCATACAGAAGGAGAGAGGAGTTATAAACAGTAAGATGCTTTAAAGTGTATTAAAAAAACTACACTAGTTTGTTTGATCACCACACACACATCCAACACTCTGGTCCACATCCACCAATCTGGTCCACATCCACCAATCTGGTCCACATCCACCAATCTGGTCCACATCCACCAATCTGGTCCACATCCACCCTTCATTAACAAAATAGGCAACCCATGTACTGGTACTGTAAAAAAGAATGCACGACATACAGAACTGGTCATTTACAATAAGGTGTCTGCTCATCCATGTAAAATCCTCAAACAAGTCAGCATATGTTCTGATTGGAAAAACAACATTATATACACATGTATACCCCTGCGCACGGGAAACATCCTCACGATTCACGTGATGACGGAACCAACACTGGCTGGACAGGAAGTGTAAGTAACCCTCCAACAAGTCTGGGATCTTCATCAAAATGTGGTGCACACACACAAAATCAGCCAGCTGTTCATGATGGGGGGAAATGAAAAACAAGTTTAAAAAAAAAAAATTCTCACCAGACAGCATAAGAAGAAGTAATTATTTACTGATAGTTCAGGCGAAACATTTAGTATTTTTCATCCAGTAAAAAAAAATGAGGGTTCAGTTTGTTTGTGGTTCTATATATATCACTTCTGAGAGTAAAAGGTCATATCTTGAGAGCCATTCACGCCAAGTCAACTTGGGTAATCTCCGTACAACACTATAAAGTCATTCAAAAGCATTTTCCCACCACTACATCAGACTGATTTTGTAAGACGTGCTCCAGAAGGAAAAACTCCATAGACCTTCTAATAACCAGACGCTAACCTCTTATTATAACATGGTATGCATATTATCATCCCCTTGGGGAAAGAGGGGGGGGGGGGGCTCTATAGCAGTTTCGCAGGCCGGAGCAAAAGCATTTCCCGAGGAAACTACAAAAGAAACAGCTTCGCCCCTGAATCCTGTAAGAGCACAAATATTATAAATTATGTTTGGGCTAAGTTAAATACACCTGTTGTGGTAAAACCTGACGGTACAGCGGGGCAGCCAACTGAGGTAGAAGAAAGCATCAACCCTAGACACAAACTAACATTCACTAAAGCATGACTACAATTTAGAAAATAAAAAAAGGGCTATCTCTCCGTTCAAACAGTACGTCAGTCACATTTTTCAAAACAAACATCTTCATCAAGAAGTAAGAAAATGATAGAGCGTTATCAGCTGAAGTGGAGGTTTGTGTGGAGGATAAGTTATAGAAACATTCCATTGGCTATCAAAACACAAGTTCAACTGAAATTTGAGGGAAAAAAGGCACTCTGCTGACCCAAATGACAGTTTTCACGTAGATGATACCCCCCCCCCCTCCCCCCTCACTAAAAAGCACTTTCTTGTGCGTTTGCATCCGTATAACTTGTTTCTTTGGGCTTTTACAGCTCCATCGACGCTATAAGGTCATTTCGGTGCCAAGAAAACTACCCTAGCATACGCAATGCGCAAGAAGCATGACAAAGAAGTGCACACAGAAAACCCCAGGTGAAACATCGCTGAAAACACATTCCCAAACATGTCTGCAACGAGCACCACAATGAATTTCTAAACCAAAGAAGCAAAGCAGAGACTTGTAAAATCCTAGGACAGTTTCAAACACGATGTAGCTTTATAGTATATTATTATAATAAAAATGCATAAGAAAGAACATCCTATCTTTCAACCAGCTCACAGCAACAAATTTCACGTAATTTTCATGAACAGAAGTTCAGCATTATGTCATGGTACAAACAATTTTTCACAAACATTGTTCCCTTTCAATGTCACAACAAAACATTATACAAAAGTAATCCTGATGCTTATGCCTCTTTTCAGCACAAAAACACATCATATGTGATCTCTTAGTCAAACTTTTAAAAAGCTTCAATGTACGAATAGAGGGGAAATAAAAATGTGTGACAAAAGACTGAAAAAGCAGCTGTCTTTAATCAAAGTCTATATCAAATTAACATTCTGTATGATCTAGACACTTGATTGTACAAAGATTTTTTTTTCTCCATTTTCAAATATATCATAACAGCTTTTCATTAACTTAAACTTAAGAACCAATCAAAGATGAACATATTATAGGAAAACTAAAAACTTATTCCAGTGCGTGTATCATGTAAGATATTTCCAGAATCCACACTGGTTAAAATCAAAAGGTTGTTGTAAATTGAAGAAAACGTTTACACAAAAAGGGGATAAATATGCAGATTTCAATAGAGACTGTTGTATTCGTTTATCACATGTTTTTAAAGTTCTGAATATTATATCACCGTAATGTGTGTTTTTCCAAAAGGAATTGTAAAGCTTTCAAAGCTGTTAGAGCTGAAACACTACAACCTAAAGATTTCTAGGATTTCGTTTCTAAAAGTTTTGTGATTGTGAAGCCAATCCAGCCCTTACAAGCAACAATGGCCTTCAATCTTGCCTTATAATTTATAGAGATGTCCACAAGGAGGGGCAAACACTGTCCTAAGTCTACAAAACTTGAGAAATATGATTGAAACACCGGGCGGGCCTGAGCTTCCTTCTAACAAATCTAACTGGGTTTATTCTCTGGTTTTAGTGCTATCCCATCCTCAATATCAAGCTTCCTCCTCCACCTTATGGGCTAATTAATTAAATATAGTGCATCTCTTGTGTTAAATTTCTTCCCTAAAGTAACAGTACAAAAAACCACAATTGTTACTCTGCACATAATAGTGCTTGTTTCTTTAGGCCTATATACTATATCACTATGTATACATCCAACTATGTTGTCTACTTCTTGTATCTACCCGAGTTTCTCTACCACCCACACCGACTCCTCAAGAAGCTGAATGTTTTGATACATGTAATACTTGATAGTTACC
Source organism: Phyllaplysia taylori (assembly GCA_032273245.1). NCBI lineage: Eukaryota > Metazoa > Mollusca > Gastropoda > Aplysiida > Aplysiidae > Phyllaplysia > Phyllaplysia taylori. The sequence continues at coordinate 3,212 of JAUKPP010150069.1, forward strand.
ACATTTGTTCAGTCACACATAGAAAACAACAACCAGCAAAGTTTTCACAGTTGTACAGCCTCAGCCAAATGTTCACCATAAATAGAATATGAATATAGTGTATTTTTTAATATAGATATAGGTATAAGGTCATCTCGATATGATACAAAAGGGCCACTGCCTTCCGGGTTGCGGGGGAGAATTGGACACACACTGGCCCAGAAAATCCAGAGTGAGGACACAATAGTACCTCACAAAAACAATTCTTCACATATTTTACATTACTTGACATATCAATGAAAGAGAATACAAAAATGACCAAGGGCATAATAATATGACATACTAGCAGACTTGACGTACCAGGCCCGGCTCCAGGCTTTGTCGACTCACACATCATTTTGTGCCATACACAGCTCTTCCTTTCCCTTGAGTTACGCGTGCCTTTAGTTCAATCACAACAAAAAACATCTTGTGTCCTAGCAGCTCTTACTTCTCTTATATCACTGGAATGATCCTTAACTTATTATCTAGGTCGCTCTAGTTTTCACAACCCTAAGAAGGCGCTAACTAACTAGGTGAAGCACTGAGTTTCCTTGTTAGGGGCATGAGAACAAGAGCATGGTGAAAATGGGAGCGTGCACTATTTATAAAAATGACTGTTTTAATCAACTGAACTTCAATCTGCGACAAGAAGACTGGTTCAGTTGGAGGGGCAAAGAACTCAGAGACATTCACTTTCTGATGCAAATCCCACCAAAGCTGTATGCTACGGAAAAAAAAGAGAAAAAGGGAGAAAAACCAACAGTCACACCATATTGTGTGCCATGAGCTTGATACCTATTTTTGTGCCAGGGACGAGGTAGTACAAACAGCTCTTATCTTCTCGCTGGTGCAACTTCAAGCATATTTGCCTTAAGGTATAATACACATGTGCGTTTAGAGATACAGTAGAGAGTGACAAAGATGTCATCTATTGAGCATGATCACTTCCTAGCCTGTGCGTTTAGCAGAAAAGCAGATCATTATCAATACTGTCTTTTTAATAATAATTGTGATCTGCATTCAAATGTTTACTTTTCCCAATAGACAGGGTCTCTGAGAGAACATGTACTTGATATATGGTGGACGCAAACCAGCAGATATATACACACTGGCGCAGCATCCAATCATAAACTCCCCCTAAGCAAGCAGTTGGGGCAGAGCACCTACATAGCTGGATCATATTGAGAAAGTGCAGGCATGAGGAACTGAGCATGTGTGTAGTCCTGAACACGCTCATAGGCTTGAAGGTGCTGTATGTTGGTGAGACAGCACAGCAACAGTCACACTGTAGTCTAAGGAATGCTGATCAACTGTCATGGAGGTCAAAGGCTCAAACTTATGCAAAAAACGCATGTTTTCTCTACCTTAGAAAGAGACAATAAAATAAACCCAAAGCATCTATACACAGCTACAAACACCAAATCATCTAGTAGTTTGATCTTGAAAAAAACATCGGCTCAAGGGCTATTGCAATGTGGGAGTTATAGAAAGGTCAAATTATCCAATTCATTAAATCTTTGGCCATTTTTTATGCAGAAAATGTTATTATGAAATTATGCGATATACCACAAAAACTAGCCAAGATATGGAACTTAAAGCACTGAAGCATTCAGCCATGCTTGGCTCTCAAAATTTGAACTATGGGATGACTTCACCCACTGCAATAGAGATGCCACAAAACGGTTTGCTGACCTGAACTCAAGACTAAAATGTATTACAAAAACAAGATATAATATACTAACATGTCCCATGTGGTTTACTACACTGATTATAACAATTGTGGCTTCATTTTATGCAGCAAAAGGACACTAAGCAAGAAATTGTGTGAGCCCTTGGGTCTGTTTCAAGAAGTCAAGGAGAGAAAAAAACAACATCTGCTATCACTTCACCTGCTGTTGATACCATCTCTCGAGTTGACAGACATATTGTTGTAACTGCAGTCATTCAGTGAGATGATTTCACACTTTATTTCAAAATGAGATCAACACCTTTAGAAGCCCTTTTCTCAGAACAGCATTTTTGCTGTTACAATAATATGCCTATCAACCCTTGATCTGCGGATACCACACAAGAAGTAAATTTAGGAAACTAGCCATATACAAACCTAGCCTAGACAAAATAGACAAGACTAAAGATGGTAATATGCGGCCATGCGATTGGGAAAAGGCCTCAGTGCTAAATCTCGATAAGTTCATTTCCTATCTGCTGCCAACAACGGACATTTCAATAAAAAAAAAAACCACTATGTTCCTACCATGACTGATACACTGAGGTAGAAGTTCAGGTGGTAGGTAGTAAAGATATAACTAATGCTTGTCAGATGGTCATGAGCATACAGTAACACATTATCATTATGACTATGGATGGCAACACCTGAGTCTGCTGGGAGTGCAGGGAAGTCTGTTGTCAAAACTGAACAGAGCAATATGCTGAGGTCGACTCATGAGCACGTCTCATGATGGAATAATAGAATAGAATAGAATAAAAAAAAAAAGTTTAAAAGAAATTAAATATTGATGCCATTTCTGAAGAAAATATTGCATTGTCGCAAGTGTAAGTATAAAGAAATTAAGTGGTATTACATTGGCTGCTCCAATCAGCTTCTCTGATCATTATGATAAATACCTTTAGCCGCCATAGACCTGGCAGACAATAGTTCTGATAATACAAAAATAGAAAGTATTCTGTGAGCAAGTAATCTCAGCCATGGAGTTTACCCTTCTGTGGCTCTTATGCTGGCAGATGATGACATAAAGTACACATGGTCAACTTAGATCTTGCACAAAAAATGCTTAAGGTTTGCATTCAATCATACATGGGTGATAGAACTGCTGATTCGACAATTAACTCTTGTCTGTTTTACACTAAATAAAAACTACACAAACTTATAACTTATAGGCCAAAAGCACCAAGTAAATAATGGGAATATGCCATCTCTCCAAAGGCAATGATAAGTGGGAAGTTAATATGAAAGCTATTCACATTCTCAGACTTGTTTCGCTAGTCTAGACATTGTTGCCACAGCTATATGACCAACAAGAAAGTCATGGTCCTGTTTTCCTATATTTGCAAGGGCAAAATGACTTGATCACACTATGGATTTCTAAGCTTAATTCCCAGACACATACAGCCGTACAGTGTCATATACACACTTCCATTTACATCTTTGAGGACGGGACAAGTTGTCATAAAAACACAAAAGCAAGTATTAGCTGAATGTCTAGAAGTCTTATTATGATTAATGACTGATTGAGCCCAGTATGTGCATGTGTGGACATCATCACGTCAACAATATTTAAAACAGCACCTCATAATGAGGTACATAGATGCTGCTGGCCTGGGAGAAGAGGGCAAAATATCAGAGATCCTACCGGAAGCCATGGTTACTTCACCAATAAACCCTAAACCATTCAACATTACACAACAATAAAAATTCAGATAACGACACTGCCTACTTTTTGTCCTGAAATTGCTGTCTTCAATAGTGTCTTCCAACCAGCCTTGCGGTGAAACAAGGTGAACAAAAATTTGATTAAAGCCATATCATATTCTGCAGTGTTGCAAAAAAAGAAAATGCTCTTTCCCTCTCGTACACATGGATGGCACTGGCCACACAACATGGATGGCAACACATGGTATCAAGCACAACTGACTACAGCAAGCCTGGGTTGGGGAATGTCTATTGGTCAAATCATAAGCAAAGGAATAATTATTCTCAAAGGAAAAAAAGACACATTAATTTACCCCTACTGGGAGACTTTCCTGACAAACTCACAGGCGTCTCGGTAAAGGAGAAAGACCGTGACCTACATTCTGATGTCCTCGATGAATCAAATACAAAATTGTAGATAATATTTTATGACCCAGTGACGGGAACATATATGGTTTATTTTGCACACTTCTTTGTTCACACAGCATGCACTTACTAGTGCTGGAAATAGTTAATAAAATTGCATTTTCTGTGAGATTATGAGGCTTTCATAATCTGAGAAATGTTTCCATTTTAAGTGCTTGATAAGTTTTATTCTTTGGACATTTCTTTAAAATATCAAGGGTTCGTCAGTTGAGAATATCTTAAATAGGAATTGAGGCATTCTCATTAAGCTCACACCATTCACACAACTAAAAAAAAATTACAGAAAATCGCATGAGCTGTCAACCACACATAATATAGTTATTTCACCGAGACTGTGAAAATGAAAAAACCCTCATTATTCTTTGATCAATTCATAAAGCAAAATCTGTTAAAGCTTGCTGAGTGAAAGGACTGGTCTCGCATGGCATCAAGTCACCGTGGAGATAAGAGCTGACACAAAATGCATCATTGAATGACCATTGCAGAGTGTAGGAAATGTGTTGATCTAGAAGGGAGACCAAGTATTGCTCTGGCAGATCTTGAGCTCAGTACTGTCTACTGTCTTCGGCTATCTACAAATTTTTATGTGACAAATGTAAGACAACAATTTTTGTTTCAACTAGTTGTCTTCTTCTTATTGACTGCCCATTGTCACACTTGAAGGTTGGCCTCAAGGATGAAGTGGGCCGTTAAGTGGAGCTGAGGAGTGGGCCGTTAGGTGGAGCTGAGGAGTGGGCCGTTAGGTGGAGCTGAGGAGTGGGCTGTTAGGTGGAGCTGAGGAGTGGGCTGTTAGGTGGAGCTGAGGAGTGGGCTGTTAGGTGGAGGTGATGAGTGGGCTGTTAGGTGGAGTGATGAGTGAGCTGTTAGATGGAGTGAGGAGTAGGCCGTTGGTTGGAGCTGAGGAGTAGGTCGTTAGGGTGGAGGTAAGGTGCCGGCCCATTGTTTTTCCTGTGGGTTGGGTTTCAACCAGTGAGCTGGAATCTAATTTCGGCTTTGAAAAACAGAAAACAGCACTGAGCTCATGACCTAGCCAGGAGCTGATCTCTCAAGTTAGCCAAAAACCGGGATCTTTTAACAAGATGTGGAACAGAAGGACAAAGTACCGGTATATATAGAGTGTATATAGTTATAGTATATGAACAAGTAAACAATATTTGTTCAGTTCTTGGCAACACAACACGGTATGATTCAAAGATCCTGTATAAGGTAGTTTCACCAGTATTGAGGCAGGCTATCTCCGTAAAACTGTGGAGGTGCCTGAACAAGGCAGTGATCATTGACCTGTGCTCAGGGGCACAGACGATACGATGTCAACGGTGATGAGGAGATGGAACAAGCGCCTGCTCAGATATATATGCTTTTGTTCTAAATGCACCAACACGTAGCCTTTGAAAAAAAGTAGAACGATACTCTCAACCTCCACACAAAATGAGAGTGAAAAAATTCACCACACAACTGACCAACGTTAAAGATCCATAGCAGTGTCACAATAAAACCATTGGACCCCTTCCCTCAATCCCAGTCCTAGCTTTGAACCTTGAGAAAACTATAGGTAAAACTTCATCCTGCATCAGACTGTATGTAGTCAATGAAAAAAAGAAATATATGATGATCCAATTCTCACACTGTGACAAATCAGGTTGAATAAGACCCTGTACACACTGCATACGTCTATCAAGCAAGCCACTTGTGCACACAACTGTACTACAAAGCGCGATAAATCAATCATATCCACAACAACAAAAACACTGGAAAACCTTTGTTTCCCCAAGCCTCACTCCAAGCATTCTACTGGTGTGCTAGAGATGAGATATCGAGTTGATGGAGGGGCTGAGAGAGACCAGACTTTGGTCTCAGAGAATTATTGTGTGTCCCATGCAGTGGCAACGACCTCTCTATAGCTGTATGTACATCCAGGACCAGGTGAGAGGAGAAGCGTATGCCACTGGGATGGGACTGTTGAAGTGCTGGGCTGCTGGACGGTGGCTGCTGCATTTGCGACATTCATTTCCGGCGGTGCTTGCGGAACCGATGCCGGCGATACAGGCTGCTGTGGAGGTTGGTGACCGTGTCGTGTGGTAGATGGTGTAGCGGGATGGACATGTCAGAGATGCAAATAGCTTCCGACTCTGGCAGCCAGTTGTCTTCCAGTCTGAGAACACGAGGATAATTGGAGTTAGCCACACATTAATATATACGCTGTAACGTATCTTTAAAATCTTTACACATTTCAAGTTTACCAGTCTAGTCTCACTTACACTTTTATTAGTTTATTTAAGGAGTGGGTTATTTATAGAGGCACCAGCCTTAGCTGCTTTAGCCTAATCACCTATACTCATATTAAATGTCACTGCACTAACAAATGAGAAGTTTTGAATTGTGATTAGTAGAATAATTAAGTCAGAGTAACACAGTTACTGACATTAAAAAAGTATCAACACTTTAAATAGCACTAATCCCATTTAGTGCTTGTCCATAGTCCAATATTATGTGAACATCTTTATTCTCACCCTGTACAACTGATTGCACAAAATGAGGGAGCAAAGAATTATTTTACATATCTTTTTAAATTCTATTTGTTAAAATTGTGAACACAAAAAAAATGCATAAATCTTGTCTCCAAAGAAGTGTCCTAAAGGGACATAACATAGCATGGAAATTAACTTCCTTCTTCTTTTGTATTGATTAAATCCCTTGGAAAAGACAGGACCATCATAAGTAAGAGCACCACAATAAAGTGTTATCATCACATTGTTACATGTATTATGCTCAACTCTGTAAGACAACTCACATGTTGCTGGGACGGAACTCAACGAGGGATTGGACATCTCCACCTTTGGAAACTCTGCGGCCGATAATCTGAAAAAAAAGAAAAATCATAAAACATTAAAAATAATTATGCATTCACAGAGCAACTGAGAGGAGTTTGGTTTGGTTTCATTTATTAATTTTACGTCCCTTGCAAGACTGTAAGGTCATTTAAGAGACGAGCTTCCTCAACCATGCCTGTCAGGCTGAGAGGGAATGATACCATCAGAGAGACCTAAGAAGCTTGTACCAACATGGGAATCGAATCTGGGTCTTCTGCATGATAGACGAAGAGCTTAACCATCACATCACAGACACCCGTATGGTAGAATTCTAAGCTTCTTTAGTTCTTTAGTTGACTTCTAAAATCTCAAACCAGATCAATTGATATTTATAGATATTGAATTCTGAAAAAATGCCCTGACTGCATAGGGACTGAAATGCCATTCCCCCCTTGCCTGAGTTAGAGTAGGGAGGGGTGGGGATGGGAGTCCTGCCCATAGGCATGCTAAAAACAAAAAGATAATATTCATATCAATAGAAATGAAAAGAAAACAGAGGAAAAAGATTTTGAATAGATAAGTGGAGCCAGGCCTTACCTGTCCATGGAATGTGGCATTGAGAGGTCCATCGCTCAGGCCAAGCTGGGCAGCCTCAGTGAGAGACAGCAGGTCTTGCTTGACCACAGCCATGGTTTCCTCGTCGAAAACATCACTCTTTTTCACTGAAATGATCAACAAATAGGGATCAATGAAAACACAGTTGCAAAAATAACAGATCGGTATGGACTTCCGTGGCAAAAGAATAAATGTATAAATGGAGAGGAAAGGTGACTACAGTGAATGAGAGTGAGAAAAAAAGTCATATATTCTAAAAGGCAAAGGGGAACGATGAAGAGGTGGATAAAAACGGAAAGAAAAATAGAACGAAAAGGACCGCCCCAATAGTAAATCATCACCCCCCCCCCCCCCCCCGACAACAACACACTTTTTACAGTACACACACACATGCACTAGCAGCTCACAGCGAACAAACCAATCTAGAGAGACCTGAGCTCATCCTACCCTTTATCTCTTTCAAGAGCAAGAAGGCGATCCTCTATCATAGAGCCATTTGACAGAGCAGGTCAGAGTTAATATAACCAATGTTTTAAGCCAAAGCCACACTCGTTCACAATCCATTCTTTTTTTTATCTCCAGTCCAACCCCTTTTTCCAAAGACACATGCACCAATCACACAGGCACATTAATATATACATGTACTTACACACATTTCCTCCCAGTCCCTGGACAAAGGGACTACTAATCAAAAGCCAGCAACAATTGAGAAGAAAGATCATAAGCTAGTATCAGTCTTGTCCACACCTCCCAGTCGAGGCTCATTGGCCTAACAGGACAACCACTTAACCTGCAACTGGTTTGACCTGGCTGTCGATTGTACCATGTGACGCACAAGCATGTACGCACACAAATTTACAATCTCAGCATCAGATAGACAAACAAAAAGACTAGTAGGAATGGTAACACCATCAGACATACAAAGAACCTGTAATGCAGGCTGTTTTTCACACACACACTCCCACTACAATGTTCTGGGAGAGAGAGAGATATAGATGAGAGAGATACAGATAGAAAGAGATACAACAATGGGTATTTTTTTACTGAGATTTTACAAAAATCAATACTGTAAGGTAAGTGTAATGTCAGGAAGGAGATTAGCACAATAGCAGCACAAAGAAGGAGTTAACACCTCACACGAGAGAGAGAGAGAGAGAGAGAGAGAGAAAGAGAGAGAGAGAGAGAGAGAGAAATAGAAAGAGAAAGAGAAAGAGAAAGAGAGATCAAACACACATACACACACACAGAGGAACCTACCGGCCTGTACTGATCGGCGCTTGAGCTGTTTGCGTCTCCTCTGCATCATGCGGTTTGCCGCTGCCTCTTCCCGACTGCGACTGTTGCGGGCCGCCTGCGCGCCTTGAGCTGCGAAATGACTGTTTACATGACGCTCTAGAGCCGCCTGCGAGTGGAACCTCTGGCCGCAGTTGTCCAGAATACACTTGAAGGGCCGGTGTCCGCTGTGGGATACCACATGCCGCTCCAGCCAGGAACCCGACCAAGAAGGTTTGTTGTAAACCTTACAGTCCTCCCAGAGACAGGCGTAGCTTTTCCGTGCGATCTGCGCTTCGGCGTGCTGGCGGATGTGCTCTAACAGGTCACTAGCATCGAGATCCTGCACACTGCAGCCGCGCCACTTGCACTCAGCGAAGCCACTGGACGACTCGGAGGGAGAGGACGGTTCTGTGGCCAGGCCGGTCAGTGGAGAGCCGACACAGTTGCTGCCCTTGTGGTTCTTGTTATTGGTTGTGGTGACAGGGAAGAGGATTGATGGGGACGAGGCGCTAGAGGACCTTGATGATATGGAGGATGAGGAGGAGGATGATGATGACGATGAGGTGTGACCCGTCTTGGACTTGCAAGTCAATATGGACGTTGATATTGAAGACAGGGACACAGTCCCGGTTGCTGCTGTTGCTGCTGCTGCTGCTGTTGTTGTTGCTGCTGCTCCTGATGCCGCTGATGATGGGAGCTGCAGTGACAACGATTTTTGTGCTTTGAGGTTGTTGCCTGAGAGAGAACGCTGCCGGAGTCCAGAGCTTGGAGACACTGATATGCATTTGTTGGTGGATGGTGTGGGCACAGTGACATCATCCGCGACTTTCTTACACCTCTTATTGCTGCTGCTGTTGTTGTTGTTGCTGCTGCCTATATTTGATGATAGAGGTCCCTGAGCTGGTGATGGTTGGAGCTGCTGCTCTTGTAACATGGATGATGATGATGAAGATTTGGACAATGATGAGTTGGATGAATGTGATGTTACCGATGTCAGAGAGGATGGGAGCTGTGGTGCTTGCTTGATGCCCGACACTGGGCTGGCGACACTGTCTGAGGGAGAGCCTGGGCTGAGGGACGAGGCAGCCGAGGATGAGGAGAGAGGATCCGCGCCTAGGACGTCACCGGCCAAGCCAAGTGTAGCCGAGGCATCGCTGGCAGCCAGATATCCCATAGCATTCTCGCCCTGACAGAGCACAGGTGGTGAGGAGAGGGAGGAGGCGGAGGAGGGCCAGGAGGCAGAGGATGGCGAGGACAAGGTCTCTGGGGACAGGGTGTCCGGCGGGGAAGGGGGAGACGATGACGGGGATAACAAGGAGGAGGGAGAGCTGCTGCCCACTATACTGGTCGTGATGTTGTGCTTCTGGTGGTGATATTGGTGGTTGGGGTGGTGGTGGTTAGGAAGATCTGTACATTTACTGCACAAAGCCTTAACGTCTTGACCCGAGCAGCACACGGAGGACGCCCGGCTCCCGTTGAGGTAGCCAGCTGGGAGCTTGACACCATTCCCGCCTGCCAGCTCACCGTACCTGCCAGCACAGCCACTCACGCCGTTCTTACCAACCAGGGCTGAGATATCTAAGCTAAGTTTATCTTTAGAAATCACGTGACATATAGTGCCGTTGAGTGCGCCGGCTGATGGCGACCTGTGAGTACGGCGCCTGGAGGCAGGGACGACAGAGTCCTCAGGACCCAGAGAGGCTGCATCTAGCGACCTCTTCCTGGACAGAACATGATTTTTCCCCTTGGAAGCCGCCGCCCCAGCATCCCCGCTGCTCTCCTTCACGCAGTGTTCAGGGAAGGAAGGTAGCGTGGCCGGGCGCGGGGAGCTGGCTGACACGCCCCCACAGCTGCATGTCTTGTCGCTGCCCCCACAATGCTTCTCCGTGCACAACACGCCCATCCTGCGGGCCGCACGGGCGACAACTGGTGACGCCTGACCTCCGACCCCGCTACTGCCGCTAGTGCCTGCACTCCGGCCAGCCAAACACTTCACCGGGGACGATGATGAACCACTACAGCTTTTACCCGTGGAGGGACTGTTACAGCTACTACCTCTGTTGCTGCCAAAGATGTAGCCGGTGTTGTTGTTGTTGATGTGGTTGTTGTTGTTGGTGCTGCTGCCTCTAAGACTGGAATAATGGTGAATGTTTCGGTTGTTGCTGCTGCCGGAGAAACAAGTGTTGGTGGAAGAGTGGGCGGCGGCGCGGTGGAGTTCGCTGCCTCTGGTCTCACGCCGGGTGCGGACGCTCAAGCCTGAACCGTTTGTCTCGCTTCTGAAACGACACAGACAAAACTCAAATGAAACATTTCGTCCTTTTAGTCGACACAGTTTTCTCTCATAGCATGGACACACATGAAAATTGCATGACAAAGAAGAAAAAAAGAAAAACAAGAAAGGACCGCTGTTGAAGGCTTACGGTAAGATGCGAGCACATTGATGGCACAATTTGTGTAAGACGTAAGACATGGACATACACGGCTATCGACAAACAGACCCTTGTCCTTCTTCTTACTTAACTTTCGTTGAATAGTTCTGGCTTATTTTCCTTTGAAAATATTGCACCCACCAATGTATTTATCACAAATTTTCCTGTGACATTTCTCGAAAACCAACTACATGAGGAATGAAATGTTCAATCCTGGTGAAAAAGAGACGTCACACGGTGTAAAATGAAATAATTTATCACATCCTGTTTACAATTTAAATTACGCACGCGGTAGAATGAAATGATTTGTCACACACTTTTTGACCTGCATTAACACCGAGTGATGTGAAATTATTTGTCACACAGTTTATGATCTGCAATAACACCGAGTGAGGTGAAATTATTTGTCGCACAATTTTCTTTTCTTATTTTAACCTATATCAACACACGAAGTCAGACGAGATAATTAATCACACACTTTTTGCCTTCGGCGTCGCCAACTGAGTACTAATGTAGGTTTACCGTCATCATACATGTAGGCTTGTGCAAGACGCAAGTGCTTCATGGAGAGAGAGAGAGAGAGAGAGAGAGAGAGAGAGAGAGAGAGAGAGAGAGAGAGAGAGAGAGAGAGAGAGAG
>JAUKPP010150180.1:0-14850 GCA_032273245.1 Phyllaplysia taylori
CACACACACACACACACACACACACACACACACACACACACACACACACACACACACACACACACACACCCCACGACCCTCCTCCCTGCCTGTGCTGTGGGTGCTGTTAAGTAAAGGGGTTTGACAAGAGGAAAGGTGACAGGCGACTGAAGAGAAAAATACATAATCAGGGGAAAGAACCGTTGTATTTCGAGTATGTTTATGCATCATCTACCCTTCCGTGATTTATTCCCCCTTTTCTACTCTGAGTCTCGCTTCTTGCAGTGGTACAACTTTATTACACAAAATGTGGCTTGGCACTCTTTTTCAAATTAAGAAATGTTTGAAAAGAACAAAAAAAGAAAAAAAGAAAAGAAGTAAGAAAGAGAGGAATAAAGAAAGAAAAACGATAGGACAGAAGAAAGAAAAAAAGACAAAACTATTTTGCCATGCTAATCTGAAAACGGGTCTTCTAACAACGGGTCTCTACGGCCTACCTATTTTGAGGCCTTGACCTTACAACCCCAATTCAATTCATTGCATTTCCCCCCTTCTTCTTCTCCCCTTGCCCAGCCCCAGACCTTCGCCGAAGACCATCTACATCGAGACTCAAACGCTTGCCTTCCACACACTCCGGCGGGAAAATGGACAACTAACTGGACACCAGCTCTGAGTCCATCAACAGCCAGGCGTCTGCTAAGAGGCGTGGCCTGGAAGCGGAAGTACCGGGTGTGGGCGGCAGGTGCGCCCCCTAGGCCTAGTGACCTACTGACGTTGCACGTAGACAGGTTGGGGTCGAGCTCCGTGTGAGCTACTAAAACGCAGTTTGCAGTGACCGCTCAGCTTATACCACCCATATAACCGCGTGATTTCACCGTTTTATTCTAACTTCACTTCACCCAGTTTATAACGCATAAACACATAATAACTTAATTAGATGTATCGGTAGTATGGGCTTTTTGTATAAGGCTATATTGATAGCTGCAGGATTAATCTTACCTAATGCGCGCAAGACTTCAAAATAAGTTATGAGGTCTTATATTTCTAAACTGTTTCTTAAGAATATTTGCAATTCTACATGTATTTATGATTCAAGTAACGAGGGGCTTTATAGATTTTCCTGTCAATTTCTTACTCTTTTCTCTGTTTTTACTTTTTCGCCCCTCTGTTGACGTTGAGCTTTGGGGGTTGGGGGGGGGGGGCATGTTTTCTATGAAAGGTGAACTCTACCTTTCTTTCAATTATTGAGATGCATTTTGTGCAATAGAAGTGCTGAAACTAAGCTGAGTCTCTTCAATTAAAACGTATTTAAGGGAAGTGTAGGCCTAAGTATAAGTGTATAAGACGTAAGGGTCGGTGGGGATATAGTGTTTACTGTGGTATTTGATCCATCCCCTGTCACTATTTCTCACCATCTGTGATCTGATACCCATGAGCACCCTCTGTCTCTCCGTGTGTCATCACATAGCAATACACGTAACATCACATAGCAATACACGTAACATCACATAGCAATACACGTAACATCACTTACTTGAAGCCTTTCTTTAAAAAAATACACGTGCACTCCTTTTCTTTTTCCTTGCCACGCTCACTTACCCCAATGCTAATAAGCATCAGGAGAACTTAACAGAGGTGAGTTGAACAGATGCACTGTTACTGTCAAGCCTACTTGCTCTGCCACATATTGCCCGCACATGTTTCACCTTCGGCGCCCTTTATTTTCCAACAACTCTGCGTGGATTGAATACGGTAGTTTTGAGTTTGATTTGTGTTGTTGGCCTTGTACTTGTAGTCTTCGATTTTTTCAATGTGTTGTTGTTGTTGTTGTTGTTGTTGTTGTTGTTGTTGTTGTTGTTGTTGTTGTTGTGTCTGTTCTTGTGTTTGTTGTTGATGATAATGACGAGGATGAGGTTTAAAAGACTAAAACAGCAAAAGAAGCCGGAGCCTCTGTAAATAAGTAATTTCTGCCCTTATCGAATCTACGTTTATTTATAGGTCTTTTTGGCGTTACTTGAAACTGAGGGCGTACTTTGTAATCGTTGATTCATTGATTGTGACTTTGTTGTTGTACTTGTACTCGTAGCTTTGCCTTTATTTCCTTTTGGAGAACAATAGCTTAACTTAACTTTTTGTTTCCTTTTTGGTGAAGGGTAACAGCTTTTAATCTCTGCCCTTTTGCCGACTACAGTTGAACTTGCTTAAGCGACCTGTTCAAGACGACCACCTGCACAAAAGGCCACTTTCCTTCGACTCCCAAATTATATTTTTTCTATATCCATCTCCAAGACGACCACCTGTCTAAAACGACCACTTCTTCTCGACATTGGGTAGTCGTCTTAGACAGGTTCAACTGTACCTTGATCATAACGTGTGCACATGTATAACCTTCGACTATCTCCGCCCTGTGGTTTTTGTGATGTATTTATTGCCGTAATAGATGCGTGCAGTTTCCATCTCTGAAATGTGGCACCAAAACCCTGCTGCGAGGCTGTGGACAGATCAAGGCTGTTTTAATAGATTTTTCCAAGCCTATACTCGTATCAAATGGTTCTTAGAAGTTAGAAATTTTCTGGGACACCTGCTTACTTATTTCAGTATACTATATGATAATATACTGTACCATATCTTTTCTTGCATTGCTGCTTTGCTTCTTTTATTATGTACGGTAATTTCTTCTGAGCACTTATCTTAATCCCTTGTACTTGTACCGGCAGTTTTCGACATCCGTGTACATGTATATTCCCTGTATATCTATTACGTGTTCCAGTCTTGTCATTTGTACGCCACTTGCAACACAATACGGTTAGATGTTCTCAAGAATCATTGTTTTGCTTCAAACCTCCCCGAGAGGCAAAGGTAGTCAAAGAGAAATTACCACTACCGTACTCCATGTTGGAATCGAACGTCACCATGACGTCTCGTCACACAAAAAATAAAATCCAAAAAACATTTTTTATTTTTTTTTAATTTTAAAAACCCGTCTCGTCATACAGGCTCTGATTATTTTTACTTAGGACTTAGGTCCAAGTCGAATTGCACAAACTACTGTTATTGTCATGTGCCATCGTATACAATCATTCAGTTGTGGCTGTTGCTAACCTGGTGTATTTATTGGTGTTGTTTTCTGCCATCTCTAACATAACTGCTCTCCTCCGTATGAGTACATAAAAGTGTTGTTGTTTTTATTTCTCAGTTCCTCTAATACTAATCATTTTGGCTTATTATGTGGACAAAATTAAAATGAAAAGTTTTAACTGTGACATTTATTGATGTTATGCAAGAATCTCTAGCTCTCCATCCAAAGAGTCTCGCAACGACACTCAGCAAATTTTGCATTGTTTGCAGTGCAGACAATCTATTTTCGAAATTCAAACTCATAGAGAATGGAATCATAAATTCAAAACAGAATTGCATTCAAAGGATAACTATTAAATATAAAGAGGCAGATATAATATGCACGTTACTTGAATTCTCCGTCTCCATCGGGAATGAGAATGAACTGGTTTACTGTTTTATTTATGGCGGGCTTGCTTCTTTCCGTTGCCATGGGCCTACTATCTTACAAATGGTATTTCTAATACGGAGTTATAAACTGGCGTGTTCGCTAAATAGCCAACGTTATTTTCGGGCTGTTTCTTTTTAATGACATAGCATCAAGTGATGAATAAAAGTTCTTACTTTCTGAAAAATTAATTTCATTTTCATTTTTTTTTTTGGGGGGGGGGGGGGGGGGGGGGAAAAAAAAAAAAAAAAAAACAAAATAAAAAAATACTCATACACTTTTAACTATAAATACATGTGTACTTAAATTACATTGTTGTTTGTAGCTAGCGAGGAAAGCACAGATGACAAACGAAAAAATAGACTTAAGTCAGACATCAACTAAAAGCCATCATGGCTTGAAACACATGAAGATGCTTGCTTAAGGCCTATAAACCTTTATGTATCTTCTAGACCTAATGGGTGCCTCTTGGCTGCTTTCTTTTCTTTCAGAGCTGAAAAGTCTGCAGGTCCATCGTCATCAACGACCAAAGACACGACATGTCTACCAGCGGTGAATGCGCCACCATACCGGAAGTTGTCCACTTCGAAACAAGGGACAGCATCCGTCAACAATGGCGATGATATTTACCATGTTCCTCCCTCTACCAACAATGCTGCACATCCATCAGACCGACCGGTGTCGCCTCAGATTGTCTCCCCTGCCAACTCTCCCTCGCGCAGACAAAGTCTGGGCCGACCATCTAGCGACACTGAGAGATTTGCCACGACTGAAAAAGGAAGCGGTGAAGTTCTTGCGCGGCGGAGAAAGTCAGGGGTATCAGGTCATTATACTGAGCCTGGCGGTACCAGGACAGGAGCCATCCCAGAGGTCAAGGAAATCTTGGCGCCAAGAATGTCAATATCTGGCGGTGAGCCCGTTGAGGTGGACACGAACAAGCTGTGGGTGCAACATCCATACATGGACGATGATGATGACGATGATGACTTAGAAGAGAATTTATAAATCACTGACTGCCGAGTTTACATCGTGCCAACTCTGAGAGCACTCCGGCTAACCTCAATCAGCAATATTTATTGTTTATTAAAACTTGATAACTTTGCCTATTCAATGAAATCTCTAGGGGGAAAGTTCAATCTCCTACTGGTTTAAACGCAAATATCCCTAGCGATTGTCTTTATATCAACCAAAAAGTTGGACAGATGGACCTAACTATATTATTAATTTTATGACATGCATATTTTGTTTTATTGTTTCTTGTTGTAGTTTTTTTTTTTTTTTTTTTTTGTATTTTTTTTTACGAGCTGCAACTTCTCGAGTTGATTGTTATTTATTCCATATTGTTGTTCTTCACTTTCACTTCTTTGCAAATAAAACGATAGCTATGCAGATGACCATTTCGATGTTTTTAGGTCCTCATGTCAACGTGTTTTTTGCGATCATGTGAGTGCGTGATTTCTCCCTGTGTGAACTAAGAGAATGTCAGAGGGAGACAGAAATCGGGCCAGACAATGAATGAAGAGATAGAAGTGTTTGAAGGGCAGGCTGGAACCTTGAAGGGCAGGGTGGAACCTATCATTCATTATATAACACTGTAAGGTCATTTTAGCGCCAGGAATTATATTAGGACAACAGTAGAATATAGAAAGAAGTAGAAGGAGCAGACGACACCAGAGCGCTCGCCAACCACCCGCAAGCAGGACTGAGAGACACTACTGATTACATCACATATTATACTCGATAAAAGGAAATTAAAAACTTGTCCCACATAAGCCTCGAATTCTCGTATTCTTCGTGAAAGGAGAAGAGCCTAACCACTACACCACAAACACCGGTATGGACGTTAAAGCATACGTCTCTGCACATTGCCCCAACTTAGAACTGAACGCACAACAAAGCACATATATTTGTGTTCTTAGATGATTTCGATTTATTGCTTCCTCTAAGTGCTACTATTCGGAAATAAAAATCTTCAGTATAGTACAAGTCAAACAGCAAAGACTTTCATACATAATTATGTAGGTCTAATCTTCTTTTATTGCAGACAACTAGTTGTGAAACTGGGGTCCACAAGGTAATTGAACCAATTTGTTTTCTTTTTTTAAGTGCGCCTGCTCAACCAACAGGGGAGAGCACTGTATAAATTAAACTTCCTTGATGGGAAGGTAAGAAAATAACACGGTTATGCCCCATGCTATGTATTCATTGTTCGTCACTGAGGGGTTGCCTTCTCGTTGTTTCGGCCTTCATAATGTAGCAGAGTGACTCATTAAATCCATCTCTCTAGCAGAAAACGCCCACTTTCTATAATATAAAGAGGCCAAAGATTTTTTCCTACCGCCACCTCCAACTTGTGCCTAGGCCTATTTCAAAGTGTGCCATAGAACTGCTATTCATTGTAGTCTATGTACACAAAATAGTTTGAAAATTCCGGAAATGTTTGCCGCAAAAAGCAGGAAATGCAGTAGCACTACTACCACAGGGCCATTGGGTCGCCATCAATGGTCGCCATGCTTAGTAACTGATCTGATACTTGGAGATATTCTGAGTTTTCATGCCTTGTTTTAAGTGTTTTCGTTTGAAAAAATCATCACATAATGAATACGACGATAGATTTGAATCGGATTGGTTTCTAGTTGCAACATTAAAATGTCATTTAAGAAACGGGCTACTTCGATTCTGCCTGTCAGGGTCAACCCGGACTGAGAGAGGAAAATCCCAGCAGAAAGACGTTGTTGCTCGTTCCCACGTAGGAATGGAACTCATGTCTTTTGCGATAGGCAGAGATCCGATTGATTACACCACAAAACCTGCTCTAAACCATTCACGTTCTGAGGTTTAATTGTAGTTGTGGGGTTCATCGACCAACATCGCAGATACAATAAATACTACACAGGGTCCCATTTTATGACGCAATATTTTGATATAAGGAAAGGCAATAGTAAATTTAATACGAGCCTAGTTACAGGTATTGCACTCAAAACCGAATTACGTTTCCTTGCATTGCAAATGTCCAATATGGCCACCACCAGCAACACTGACAACGTCAGTGCAAGAGAATTTATCCCTACTATATAGACGTGTCTAGGATGAGTTCTCTGCTGTCCGTGGCATCAGTAGTTGCTGCATTGAACACTCGTAATACAGGAAACAAAACTTGGTTTTGAATACAATAAGTTATTTGTGAATAAGGTCAAGTTTTCTATTGCTTTTCCTTTTTAAAAAACACTGCCTCATTAAATCTGTTCATTCTTTTCTAATCCCCTGTAGGCCTACAAGTAGTCTACTAAATAGCCTGAACATGGCATCAACATGCCGTGAACTCAAGACTGCGGAGTTCCATCTTCTACTCTTTGAAAAGTCAGCCCCGTGGGTGCAGACATGTACCACAATCTCCATGTATCAGTGCTGGATGCACCAACTATGTGCTTTAGTTTGGTTACTAGTTTTACGTCCCCTGCAACACTGTAAAGTCATTTAGGAGACGGGTTACTTCGACCCTGCGTGTCAGGGCCAGACCGGGCTGAGAGGGGGAAAATACCAGCAAAAATAAACGCAGACCATCCGCACGTGGGATTGAACTCTGGTCTTCCGCATCACAAGTGACAAGTGATGAGCCTTACCATTACACCACAGCGCAGGTCAGCCAAGTGCATCTCTACATTCTATTATTCGGTTCTACCTGTCAGGGCCAACCCGGGTCTGACCGGCTCTGTGGTGTAATGGTTAGGCGCTTCGCCTATCACGCAGAGGACGTGAGTTCGAGGCCCGCGTGGGGCAGTTTCTTTGATCGAGTATATCTCCGTTTTTCTGCTGGGATAATGTCCCTTTCAGCCCGGGTTGGCCCGGGTTGGCCCTGACAGGCAGGGTCGAAGTCGCCCGTCCCTTAAATTACCTTACAGTGTTGCAAGGGACGTTAAGCCAACAACCAAACCAAACCAATTATAATGACACATTAGCTCATTCAACTAATTTTTTTTTTACCTGGCTTTATATCATCTGAGGTCACTCGCAATTTCATTTTTTATTTTAAGGCCGCGTTGTTGCCAGGAAATGTATTTTTGTTCTTATCTCCCTATATTCTCTAGGCCTAGCCTGTGCTTTTGTATGAACCAAGGAGTTTTTTCCTGTCAGTTGCAAGACTCTTTTGTATTGAGTTAAATTCAGTCGTGGGAACTGCCTAGGAAGGCTCTTGTTTGCATAGAAACCAGATTGTAAAAAGAGCCACACTTGTTGTTTGCGAAGGCCATTGTTTTGGGTCTAGAATAGTTCAGTACTTTACTCGCTATTTTGCTAGAAAAACACAGGGTTATTTTTATTGCAGTGCAATTTTGCAGCAGTTGTGCCCCCCCTTTTTGGGAAATCCGGCTGTTTTTATTTTTATTGAGTATGTTAGGGTTTTGTTAAAAAAACCAAAAAAAACAATAGGCCTAATCTCTTTGTTGATTCTGTCTCCCTTCTCTGGTCTCATTGTAGTGTAGCTGGCCTTCTCCTCGCATTAATGCTTTAATCTGCAATGTCGGTATTTAATTCCTGACTACTTAAGATAGGCAGTCTGCACTGATGTTGTAATCTTTTGGCTAACAAGCTTTGTAGAATTTAATTACATGTTTTCTTTTGAGATTGTTTTCATGTTACCTAATCAATGCAATTTATTCTCTTCCGCAGATCTTTTGAGACGTTACTTGAAGAGGACTTCTACAACCCTGAGCAATGGAGAGTCAAGGATCTAACGCTTTTGTGGCTAAGGAGGTATTGTCAGTGATTGACCTGGTGTCTGTGAGAATGCCTGGAGGTATGAGGTTTGTAGAGGAGCAGGTATCAGCAGGTAAAAGGTTGGTAGAGGACGAGGTGTCCGCAGGTAAAATGTTGGTAGAGGACGAGGTGTCCGCAGGTAAAAGGTTGGTAAAGGACGAGGTGTCCGCAGGTAAAAGGTTGGTAGAGGACGAGGTGTCCGCAGGTATAAGGTTCGACGAGGAGGTGGATGGAGAGAAAAGGTTGGTAGAGGAGGAGGTGTCTGGAAGTATAAGGTTGAGATCTGATGGTGAGTCTAGGGAAAAGATGAGCTTTGAGGATGAGAGTGGAGAGAACCGTTTGGTTGGAGATGTGGAGGAAGAGTCGGAGCAGGGACAACTGGTAGGTGACGTGAATTATTGGGAAGATGATGAAGATAATGAGTGCGGTGAGGAGGAGGAGGTTAGGGAGCATAGTCAGGAGGAGGAGAGTAGAGAAGACAGTGAGGAGGAGGAGAGATGGGATGACAGTGAAGAGGAGGAAAGTAGGGATGACAGTGAGGAGGAGGAGAGTAAGGATGACAGTGAGGAGGAGGAAGATAGCAATCAGGCCAGAGCGATGCCCAGAATGTTTGTTGGGCATCTAGGTAGGCCTGAGGCCTTTCCCCTTCGTCCGATTAATCAGAACGATGAAGGTGTTTTTCCAAACCGTCAGGTGAATGGAGAGGAAGAGAGCAGTAGCCGTGGTTATAATGATGATGATAGAGAGGCTGGCAGTGTAGAAAGTGGGTTTGAAGAAGAGGATTCTATGTCATTACATATCAACCAAATGGTGCAGTATTTTATGGATGTTGTCGTCGATGATGATAATGATCTTTTTGATGATGATGACGATGATGATGAATGAAGAAAACTAGTGCATGTGGAGAGGCTGTGTCAGAGTTGTGATAGATTTATGCTGACATGAAAATAATATTCTTATGAATTCTATTTTGTTGGGAGTTTTTTGCGATTTGGGGATGCATGGCGTTGTGGTGTAATGGTTAGGCTCTTCGCCTTGCATGCGGGAAGACCGTAGATCGATCCCCAATCGCTGACGATCTGGGGGGGTTTTCTGCTGGGATTTTTTCCGCCTCAGTCCGGGTTGGCCCTGATAGGCAGGGTCGAAGTAGGCCGTCTCTTAAATGACCTTACAGTGTTGCAGGGACGTAAAAATGGTAACCAAACTAGGGATGCATGGCTCTTTATTCGTGTGACTGGTGTCTGTGGTGTGATGATTCGGCCTAACACGCAAAGAATGGGAACTCAATCCACACATTGGACCTTAATAAATGCTACCAATTTCTGTATCTCAGGTGGGATGTGGTGTCCCTTTCAGCCAAGGTTGGCCCTGACAGGCGAGTCAAAATAGCTTATTACCTCTTAATGACTTTACTGTTTCCGTGTTCCAAGGGGTGTAAAAGTGAAAGTAACATCATCATCTGTTTTTTTCATGTGTATATAATTTCTTGCTTTGTTGCTGCTGGTTTTCTTATTTCCTTCACAGTTCTAGGCTAATCTAGTTGGAGAGATGTTTTATTTCACTGCCATGCTGGTGTGTACATGCCCTGGAGATGACGCTGGAGAGCTTCTTCGGGAATGACGTGGGAAGGGTGAGGAGAGACAGACAGTTACAAGTCTAAGGCAGTTTAACAGGCAGTTCAAGTCTAAGGCAGTTAAACGGGCAGTTCAAGTCTATGGCAGCTTAACGGGCAGTTCAAGTCTAAGGCAGTTTAACAGGCAGTTCAAGTCTATGGCAGCTTAACGGGCAGTTCAAGTCTAAGGCAGTTAAACAGGCAGTACAAGTCTAAGGCTGTTTAACAGACAGTTCAAGGCAGTTAAACGGGCAGTTCAAGTCTGACGCAGTGTAATGAACAGCTGAAGTCGAAGGCAGTTTAAGGGGCAGTTGAAGTCATGGCAGTTCAACGAACAGTTTAAGTCTAAGGCAGTTCAAGTCTGGGGCAGTTTAACGGACAGTTTAACTCTAAGACAGTTTAGCCAAAGATAGTGAAAGTTAGGAGAGTTTCAGAACAGCAAGTTTTTATGTACATCACATTTTTGTGGTGTTCTTTGTACTGCACCATTGATGTTGTGATAAGATGCCTACTTTTTTTTTATTTAAATAACTTTTAATATTTTTGTTATGAAATAGTTTTTTAAGTGCGCCAGGCTCTTTAGGAAAGTTGAATTTGTCATATTTCTACCTGTTTTTGCTGAGGTCTTTTCATTTTTTTAATTTGCTGTCAGTCGTATGATCTATTTGGTTTTTGGGTATTGTTTTAGGTTTGTTTAATTTGTTGTTGTTTTTTATAAGGGGATTGTTGAGAAAATTTGCTTTTTGGGTTTGAAGTTTGTGCTAAGGTCAGTGGTCAGAGGGGAACTGAACTTTATCCTTTTTAGCAAACTTAATTTTCAGGAATGTGTATTTTTCTCATGTTGGACTTTTTTTGACATGTGAATGGGCTTTTTTTCACTCAAAAGAAGTAGGCTATAGTAGGGTCTGTGCTGTAACAGTAAGGTTCTCAGCCTATCGCGGGCAGGGCAGGGTTTAAATCCCTGTGTTGGGGGAACATTTGTGTCTGTCCTGGGATGTTGTGTCCCTCTCAGCTCGAGTTGGTTCATACTGGCAGGGCTGAAGTAGCTTGTCTCTTAAATGACATTAGTGTTACAAGGGGTGTGAAAAACTAAAAGTAACCATTGAAAGAAGTTGTCTTTGTGGCTACTTAATTAGTAGTTGTACAGTATGAGTATATGTATAGCTACAACAAAGGATTATGGAAACTTTGAGAGGTCAGGGGTCATAAAGGGGAAGCTGACCCCTGCCCTCTCAAATAACATATTTACCTTGAAATGTAAGAAGTGAGTATTAGCAGCTGGGGAGGGGTATTAGTAGTCGGAGGGGGGTTGGGTGGAGTTTGTTCTTGACTGATCGCATTTGTTGTCTGTGTTTTTCTTTTTTGTCATTTCTCTCCCTGTCGTAGTAGTCATTAGTATTACATGTACTAACCAATGTCACCAGTAGCTGAGCCTGAGCGCACAAATTTTGGACATTTTTGTCTTCGGTGATGATAAAAGTAAAATGGAGGCTCCATTAGGGAGTGGGAATGAGGGAAATGCCCGCCTCGTGACTCATTTGGAGCAGAGGATGTTAGTTTATAAAAAATCATGCTAATGCTAACCCTACCATTCTTTCTTTTTGTAGATCTGTCACATGTGTTCGTCTACATCATCTTTTCAATTTTTTTTAATGATGAATTATTTTTTGCTGTATCCACTTGTAGTAGTACATTTTCATCTAGATTTTTGGCATCAGTTTTTGTTAGGAGATCGGGCATGGGCCAAAATTTGATAACTCAAATAATATACGATAGTTGATTTTTTCCAATTATAGTTTGTTTAAAGTTATTGTTCTTCTTTATATGTGAACAAGAATCTTGGCGGAGGACACAGGAGGTCTTTGAGGAATCCTTCAGAGGATCAACAGTTGGTGAGTGAAAAATTACCATGTGGTGCAGAGGGTTGTAATAACAGAAGAATCCAAGATAGACTTAGGAGTTTTAAGCCTCTCTTTTTTTGTAATGAGGTCAAATCAGTATGAGGGTTTATTTTGTGTGTGAAAAATTACTTGTTTTTAAAAGTCGTGCAGTGCGAATAGGCCTAATTGCTTTGTTTGAGGGATGTAGAGAAAAAAATGTGCTTGTTGCTTGTTAACATTTTCTTGTGTGTAATCACAGACACTGTATTCTTATAGACAGTTCGCTCTTCTCTTTACCTATATTATTAAAAAAGTGTCCTTTCCGGTAAGCAGCGACATCTGGCGGTAGTGGTGGGGCAGAGCATTTCTGTCTCTTTGTGTATAGTAAATTAGAGCCGTGTAAATAGTATCAAATCATTTGTGATTTCAGTAAGAACTATTGTAACTGTTTCTTCAACTTCATAAGAACATAAGTAAATCCTCCTAATGTTTATTTTCAACGTCATACTCTTCCAATAGTTTTTTAAAGATTCTCTCGAAATGGTTTTCCCTGCAACCCAAGTGGGGTAAAGTCTTTCACCTTAGTAGAAAAGAACTTCCAGTCCTTTTTATAAGTTAGCATAGGATAAAAATAGCGTCAAAGTGCAGAAAAATAGGAACCCGCATTTCCGATTCCCCATATAAGCACCAGGTGGCACTTTAAGTTTCCGGGGACACTTTATTCGGCGACTGAACCGTCTATAAGAATACAGTGTCTGTGGTGTTATGAAGTAGGAATGGATGTGTTGTTTGTATTGTAGAATTTGAATGGTTGGCTGTGTGTGTGGGGGGGGGGGGGGGGGTGTTTTGTAAAGTGTATAAATGTGGGCTTAGTACACAATCATAGGCACATGTGGTGTAAAGATTAGGCTCTTCATCTATCTTGTGGAAGACCCGAGTTTGATCCCATGTGGATGGGCATCTACATTTCTCTGCTGGCATTCATCCCACTCAGCCCTGGTTGGCCCTGGCGGGCAAGGTCAAAGTAGCCGGTCTCTTCAATGACCGTGCAGTGTTGCAAGGGACATAAAACTGGCAACCAAGTCAAACCAGACACAACTAATGGCATCCTGGTACTGAAATGACCTTAAAGTGTCAATTGTGCCATAAAATATAAAGAAAATAAGTGCTGTGCTTATGGGGATGTTTGCGTATTTTTTAAAGTTATGACTAATGAGTATGATTGTGTGGGTGCCTATGATTGTATTGTATTGATTTCGTTTTTGGGTGTAAGGTGAATGGAAGATGTGTTTGTGTTCTGGTAATGAGTGAGTTGTTACTGTTAGGTACTGGTTGTTTTTCTTTTGTTCTTTGCTTTAATATTGAATTGTGTAGTATGAGTGGTGGTCTTGAATGGGTGTTGTGTTGTCAGTATTTGTTTAAGAATTTTGGTGCTGTTTATGTTATGTATCATGAATGGCGTCCTTGTTTTGTATTGAATGAATGTTGATGTTTTTATCATTATTACAAGCACAAGTATGGGATGGTTTTCAAATATTAATTTATGATATAATGTAATAAAATAGAATTGATTTTCTTTTAAAAATTGGCTTTATTCATTCATTTCTTTTTAAGGTTGGTTTGGTTGGGTTTTTTTGTGTCAAAGTTGGTGTGGTCTGTCTCTTTCTACTTTTAAGTTACAGGGCTGAGAATCGTCCGCCTAAAGTAAAAAAACTTGTTGCTACCTTACCTTTCGCTCAGCAAAATGCGGCTTCTGACTTTTTTCATTTCAACAATTGCTCACTTTTGTTTTCTTTTGTTTTAAAGGGTGAAACATTGTGACAGATCGAGGCTGTGAACGAGCCTAGAATAGCTACATTTTGCTATTTTACTCCTTGTTTTTTCTAAGTCTCTGGCTGAAACAGCCAAAGATGCTGGCTCGTCTTTAAACAATTAAATGTGACTTGAATTTTCAAGATTTTTCCGGCGTGACATGCGCCCTGACACCCCCCCCCCTCCCCCCCTAGTGATTTTACTTTTTCTTCACTGGCCATTCTCAGCCCTGTAGTTATATATAGACTACATGTATTGTATGTGTGTGCTCCTACTCCTATTCCTCCCGAAAAGAGTGTCTGTCTCTGAATTGTCAACATTATGTTTCTCTTCTCCTAGTCCTTATTTCCTGGTACATGTATTCCTTAGTGATAGTGTCTAAATCTCTCTAGACCACGACAGCCCCCCAATGCAGAGTACTATCAAACTGTAAGGTCATAATAGGAAATAGAATTGGTTGGTGGGTGCTCTGATGTGGTCCATTCCTTCTCTTGAGGGTTTGGTTACGAGTTCTAAGTCCCCTGCAACACTGTAACGTCATTTTAAGAGACGGGTCCACTACATGTACTTTCTTCCGAGTTACATGTAATTTACAATATTGGAGGAGTCGAGTCAACCAAACAAAAGTTGACTAAAGAGAAAGTCAACTTAAAAGATGTGAATATAGTAAATAAAGAAAAAGTTGGGAATGCCAAATCGTGGTTTGGTTTGGTTAAAAGTTTTATGTCCCCTGCAACACTGTAAGGTTATTTAAAGAGACAGGCTTCTTCGACATTGCCTGTCAGGGCCAACCCGGGCCGAGAGTGAAAAAATCCAAGCCGAAGAAAAAAGAAATCGTTCGCGCTCAGGATTGAACTGGGGTCTTCCGCATGACAGGCAAAGAGCCTAACCATTACACCACAGCGCCGGTACAAAATCATGTCGAAGTAGCCCAATGTGGAGTTAACAGATGTCGAGATATATGCGGGTTCTACTGTAGGTCTCACACACTGTTCTGAAATGACCTTGTAGTGTTGATACTATGCAAAGCCCTTTACAAACATAGGTCTTACAGCACTGAAATGACCTTGCAATGTCGATGGCGCCCCCAAATTTCAACAAACATTGGTCTTATATACTTATATAAGGACCGAAAAGACCTTCCAGTGAATATGTAGTGCCATAAAAATAAAAGAGCTAATTAGCATAGGTCCATTACCGCTGTGGTGTAATGGTTAGGCTCTTTGCCTGACATGCGGAAGACCCGAGTTTGTTCCCAGTCGCCGACGATCTTCGGGGTTTTTTTCTGCTCGGATTTGGGGGGGGGG